>PVIC010004284.1:0-63676 GCA_004025085.1 Thryonomys swinderianus | reverse complement strand
GAGGGAGAGATGGAGGGAGGAAGAAAGTGGGAAGGAAGAACAGTATAACCCCAAGTGCCATTTTACTCTGTTGTTCCCCTGCTAGGTATATTTATGAAAGAATTAAAACATTCATATCACAGAGACACATGTGCACTGATGCTTACACCTGCTCAGTTTGTGATAGCTAAATCTTGGAAACAGCCCAAATGCCCATCAACTGGAGACTGGATAAAGAAGATGTGGTCTCCTTTATAAAATGGAGTATTACTCAGCCATAAAGAATAATCACTTTGAATTATTTATACTCAAATGGACGTACCTGGAAGACATACTTATAACTGAAATAAATGGGACCCAGATGGGAAAATACCATATCATCTCTCCAGTGTGAGAAACTGAAAGTGTAAATGAGGACCAATATGTACAATACATCTTGTGAAATAGGAAGAAAATCTTCAAAGTAAGCCTGTTCCTGCCCGTTTGGCTGCGCACAGCTCACTTGCTCAGCGGATCATTGCTCGCTCTGTGCTGCTGTGGCACTGGGCCAGTGCAGCACAGGTCTGACACCTGCCCATGACCTCACTGTGGGCTGAGTCAGTATCACCAGGGGAGAGGACAGTGCTTGGAGTAAAATCCTGGGCTGAGGCCCAGCTAGCCCACCTCCCAGCTGAGTGGCCTCCACAATTTACCGAGTGTAAGTCTTTTCTCATAGGTACTATGGAGAACTCAGTATCAATCCCTCCACCTGCCTCCCTCACCAGTCACTGCAGCCTTAAGCTTAAGTCCAGGGTGGATTTTTTGTGCAGACCCCGACTGCTGCTTTAGGGACAGATCGAGGAAGAACTTTCAGTTCCAGATGTCCCGTCTCACTTCTGAGGCTTTGCTCAGTGAACTCCTGCCCACTATGCAGTCTGCAGGGCTGGGGCAAGATGCCCACGCTGGGGCAGCCTCAGGGTTGGGCAGGTGCTGAGTATTGTGGCCAAACTTTTATCCAGGTGCTTCCACTTCTCCTCCCTCCCTCCCTCCCTCCCCCCTCCCCCCTCTCTCTCTCCTTGACGAATACAGTGGCCCTTTAAGACACCACAGCAACGCAGGTGACGCAGATGACACAGACCAATCATACATTGTTAAATGCTACTTCCACCCAATCATACCCTGCCACACCACTGCTCCCGCCCTCTCTTCCAATCACATCCCAAGCCACCCTATATAAATGCCTGTAACTTCCATAATAAACGGGAAGGTTCTCCACCAAAACGGGGTTGGGGTATGACCCGTATCCCCACTCACCCTCCCAAGGTCATCGGACAACGGAGACCGTACAGTAACCGGCCCAACCAGACGACAGAGTATGGCTGTTATCTCCCAATAGTCATGTGTTCATGACTTACTCAAGATGGTGGTATTGGGTGGTGCTGTGGACTTCAGGAAGAGGCCCTTGTCTGTCACTAGCAGGGTGGCCCAAATGAAACTGTGGGACCCAGACCCTCCCTCTCTTGCTTTTGTTTCCTGGCCATAGGATGAGCAGTTTTGCTCTTCCGTGTGCTCCGTGATGGGCCTTGCCACAGATCCAAAGTAACAGGCCATGCATGGACTGGAACATCCAAACCTGTGAAGCAAAATAAAAGTTTGCTCTTTATAAACTGATTATCTTAGTTATTTCATTATGACAAAAAAGCTGACTGATACAAACTGAAAATGCCACAAAGAATGTGGATTCGCTACTTAGGACCTAGAGATCCCTTGGACCCCACTTCTCTTTTGTACTTCCAAAGTTCTCCCTCTCTCAACCTTCCAGGAATCACTGTGAGACCCCCAGAGAAGGGAGGTAAATAATCTTCAAAATGCAGATGTATGGAAAAGGGAATCCAGGAATCCCCAGGAATCATTCAGGCAAAAAGAGGGTGAAATGACAGAGAGTCCTCTCACAAAGGCCATCAAGGGAGGGACCCACCAACCACTTCTCAACTAGATGTGATGGTTCACTGTCAGCACAGCTGGCTCCTTCCAACAGAGGAGCCAAGGACATCCTCAGGGTGCAGGTGACACCCACACTGCAGGACTTGGCCGCAGATGGGCAGAGGGCGACAAAGCAGGGCTAGCTGGGATCCTGATGGAGCTGCAAGGGACAGGGAAGAGGACCAGCGTTTAGATGCAGCAGGACTGTGTCTCTCCAGAGTAGGTGGGGAGAGAGACAGACATGGGCTGTCTTGAGGGGCAGACATGGCCTGAATCACCTCCTCACCAAGAAGTCAGCTGGCGCCCAGGACACTTCCCATGGGACTGGCCATCAGCAGGACAATGGGGACAGGCTGTACCCCAGGTGCCACTTTTCGCCCTGAGACACAGGCTTCTGTGGTTATCTGCCTGGGTCTTGTCTTAAAAGTGGGCCCTTCCACAAGTGGTGGAAGGAAATTAAGAAAAAGCAGAAAGATTTAGGATGTGTCTAGGGGAAACTTGGGTGTTGTTCCAGGAACACTCCAGCAGCTATTTTGTTCTGATCCAAGACTTTGTCTTTGAGCTGTTCTGCAGCCTCTAAGTTGTAGTATTATTGTCAACAAACGTTCATATACTATACAGAATATATACAAGTAAGATTCAACAGATTCCTCTACTCTTGAAAGTCAATTTATTCTTTATTCATATAGAATCAGTTCATTGTGATTTCTCCTTTGAACTGGTTGTTAATCTTACCAGCTCCCTTGTTTAATTAATGAGTTAAATAAAAACCATGACAGGTAACAGTTATGAGTCATGTGTTCAAAGACTTCCTTGGAAAACTAAGTTGAATGAACTGAAGAGTCTGGGAAGAACCACTGCCTCTCTGAGATGGGCAGACATGGCTCCACCCAAAGCACAAAGCCCACCCACCTCCTATCTGCACCTTCCGGAGGGGGATCGGCCTGGGCTTGCATTTCTTTAGGACAGAGTCCCTCATTCTTCTCAGAGGCCACTCCAGTTCTTTCTATACTGGACTATAGCTGTGCTGATTTTTACAGAATAAAACCATACCTAAAACTACAGGGAAACATGAGGATCCTAACAGCTGAGTGACTGGTTGAGCTGAATCCACACACCTGCTCCCCTGGCTGTTACGGCTGTCTAGATGTCCCCTCAATGCCTCATGCACTCATAGATGGAGCTTTTCAAAGTGGCTGGATCTAAGGTGTGTGTACTGGGATTACAGGCATGATGATTTTATCAGCCTATGGATGGCTTAGCATAGTTCTGAGTGTGGATAATGGCAAGGCCCACCCTGGGTGTACGTGGCATCACCCATTCATGCCCTGAATAGGACAAAAGGGAAGGAAGGAGAGGCTTGCTGTTGCTGCCTTCTGCTTGATCTGCCTGCTACGGACTGTTCACCATCTAAAATAGCCCTCTGACAGGCCACTCTGACTAGGAGCCAGCTGACTAGTCTGAAACCGCTACAGCCTAAAGGTTTGTGACTGAACAAACCTTTCCTCCTTTACTCTGAGTGGATGAGTGTCAGATATTTTGCCCCAGCAACAAGTAACTAAGATACCAGTTTGCCTCCTCATACAGGCACACCACGGCTGAAGTGGGTAGGCTCAGGAAGGGGAAGGACATCTCAGGACTGGGTGGGGATGTGAACGGGGAGTGACCGGGAGGGAAACCTCCGCCTTCCCCTGAAGGGTCATAACTGCCACACTCACCAGGATTGTGCAGCCCTTCCATCAGATGCCTGTGTCTTCAGAAGTCTTCTCTGGGCACCCCGGCAAGCAGAGGGCCCCACTGGCCTTGCCCTCACCACTGCTTCAGAACCATGGGCCCACTGAGGCAGATGCGCCTCTCCTGGGGATGGGGCCACTGGCTCCTCAGGCAGCCCCAGCACTTTCCTGGCTTCCTTCTCCCTACTAGTCTGGGCTGTGGGCTTCCTAAACCTTGGGGCACACTTGCCCTGCCACACCAGCCTCCAGCCCTCCCCTAGCTCCTGCAACCCTCTTCTGGCTCCTCCTAGGCCCCAGGGCTTGACAGCAGCCCTGCCACTACTACCTGCTGCTCTGGGGGACCTAGCAAAAGCTCTTTGTTCATATAGTCTGGACAGGATCCCCACTCCAAGAAAGGTGCAGGCCCTCTCGCCTCCATACCCCACATCAGAGGAAGCAGAGACCTTGAACTCCAAATGCCTGCCCCTGCAGTGCTGGACGCCTCCCACCTGAAGAGACAAACTCAAGCCGGTGCCATCTGGACAGCACAGCCTGATGGCGACTGACAGCTGTAAGTAAAATCCTTAGCTCCCCATTCTGCGATTAATAATGGGGTGAGGCTCCCATCATAAGTATTCTGGACCTATGTTAAATGGTTTCCACCACCTCATCTCATCTAATCTTTTTTTAAAAACCCAGAGGAGATGTGGATAATATCTTCCAAAATAAGCTCAGACCTTCTCCTACATTCATACCAGCGTGGCCTGGGAGAAAGGCACCCCCACCCCAAAAGCTGCACAGGGGACATGAGCTGCCTCCCTGCAGAGCTCCCTTGGCACGAGTATGGCACCAGCCTGGGGGTAATTCCAACAAGCTCTGAAGAGCAAACCCTCAACAAGCCTGGAAGGTCACCCACGGTGTGTGTTTGTGGGTGTATGTCCCTCCCTGGGGCTGACACCGAGTCTCACCTACAGAGGGCAGCTCTGGGGAAGGCTGAGGGCACAGTGTAGAAAACTGGACCCCACAGCCTTTGGTAAGCCACTCGGGTTGAAGCAACCTTGAAACTCACCCCACCTTCAGACTTTCCAGTTTGGGAGCCAGCCGCCCTTCCCCACCGTCCAGGCACTCCAAACTGGGTTTCACATTACCTGTGACTGGAAACATGCACCCCGGTACAACAGCAAGGTACGTCAGCTCTCGGCACAGTCCACCGGGGGGCACTGAGACCACAAAACGCAGATCGGTGCACCAAGTAAAACCGACGCAGACTCATTGGTGCGAAGATCTGCAGGCACTTTCTGGAAGGGTTCTTAACAGTGGCCGCCTCTGGGGACCCGAAGATACACTTCTCACTTTACACTCTATTTACATTGCATTTATTTATGTATATTTTGAAAAGATCAGTTTAAAAGTTATTTGAGGTGGTAAATTACAGTCTGAGGTGATAATTTATTTTGGTGGTTAGGAAGCCACGCTTTTGAAGCCCCTGCTGGGATGTAAGATTTGGGGCACAAAAGAAAGCTGAGTGTAGAAATAATAGCCTCTGACCTGTGAAAGGGTATCCAACGGCTCCGCTCCAAAGCTGGCATCCCACCAGAGGTAACTTTCCCAGGACCACAGCCACTCAGTACAATACTGTCCCAGTTTTATGATGCCCATTTGACGTTCATCTGAGGCACCTTAGAAACCTCAAAAGCATTTTGAGAAGGAAAATGGTTTCAATACATAGAAGGAATAAGGCCAGGAGAACTCAGCAGAGTAAGACCACCGGCCCAAGCTGGCCTGGACAGGAAGGGGGGACACTAGGACCACAGATATCTGGGCAGGAAGTCACCACTAAACTCAAATGAACCTATGCAAGCTTCTCAACAGCTGTGGCCGGGCCATGGGGCAGTGTCCCTCTCCCGGAAACATGCATCAGTGTCAGCCCGTGTGCAGCTGTGACAGGAGTCCGAGTGAAGGTTTCTGCTGGCCTCCTGGGGCTGGGGCTCCTTGGAGCACAACAGGGAGGAAGGGCCAGAATTCAAGTTCTGGTGACACTTTCAGTCACCAAGACCAGATGGTGCTCAAAGGTCCCAAAGGTGGATGAGCTCTGGCTCTTGGGAGAAAACACTGCTGCAGAAGCTCAGTCTGCCCTGGAGGTCCAGCCCTACCTTCCCGGACAGTCAGGTACAACCACCTCTATGAAGATCCATTGTGGGGACAGGGGTCCACAGTTCAAGGCAGATAGCCTAAATCCCTGCTCCTGGGGACAGTGGCCTGGACCAGCGCCCCACCACAAAGGCCATATTCTGTTCCTTCTCCCTCACCTGACACAGCCAAGGACTTTCCACCAGTAGGTGCCAGGCTGACACTGGGGGAGGGACCTTTCCCTGTCAGCGACTCCAGGTTCTGGACTGGCTGCAGGATCTCTCCTTTCCACAGTCCCCACTGTCCTGAGGCCATGATGGCATTCTCACCCCATCTCACAGGGCCACCAGCACCCTCTACAAGGAAGGATGGCCACGCGCAATCTTGTTTTAGGGAACAGGCACCTCACATGAGGTCAGGGAGCAGCTGTGACAGCTTGGTGCAGCTTGGCCTCACAGAGGCGGCAGCCCTTGCTCGGCACAAGCCTCCAGCCCAGGAAAAAGCTGAGTCCCTTGGGCAACAACACACATTCCCCACTGGTCCCCAGACTTGGCAATGAAATCCAGGGAAGAGTAGGAATCAACATTCCCCCAAATCTCTGTGAAGTACCAGAGCCCCATGAGCAGAAGACATCCAGGTCTGGCCACACTGGGGTTGCAGGAAGCCAACCTGTGTTAGCACTCGTGTGCAGGGCACCCTGCCTCCTGCGTCTGAGGCAGGTAGAGGTTCTAGGACTTCTCGGGTCTGAACCCAGTCCTTCCATATCCTCAATAGCAACTCACCTTTCACTGAGCCTTGTCCTGGGCACACACATGGCTTCCTTGGGGTGGTTCTGCTGACTGAATTTATTAACACTATAGACTGAACTTCCCTGTTTCCTCAAGGTTCTGGAATCACTCATTTTCAGGGCCATCGTTTCCCATGGAGCAGTACAGGTGGTTTTCTGGTCCAGCCCTGGATATGAGGGGAATTGATACTGAAGCTTGAAATGGGAGCCTGGCCCAGAAGCAGAGTAAGTAGGAATAGCCCACAGTGTTAAGAGGCCATGGAGGCCAAATGGCTGACAAGTAGCCAGGTGAAGCGAGCTGCAGATAGGAGTTGTAGAAGGATCACAAGCCACCCGGGAAGGCAACAGGGGCATGGCTAGCCTTTTGGATGGGAAAGAAAGGCTTGTGGCCTGAGAGGAGGCAGACTGGGGTCAGAGGCAAAGAGCACAGAAGTCCCAGGGTGGCCTGTCCCATGGGAGACAGAGAAGGTGGGGTTCAGCGGTCAGGATATGGTGCACATCTGAGATAGTCACACACACCCCCACGTGCACATACACACACATACACTCATTCTCCTGGTCCTTTTCATCTGTAGTCAACATGACATTACCTGAAAGTTTGAAAAACTCACGAAAAAGTAAGGCCAACTCTGAAGTCCTAGCAGGCTTCATCCTGAACTGGGCCAGGACGTGGAAGACTGAAGGGGGTCCAGCCAGTGCTTCTGTGTGAGATGGGTCAGCAGGAGCCATCTGGGGTGCTTGGTGTCAATACACCAGCCAGGTCTGTGGCTAACACTGCTCCAGGGGTATGTGGGCAGAGGTATCTGCCGGGGTGGGCAGCGGCCCTGATCCTCCTCCCTCTCCCGTCACAAAGGAGCTAGGGAGTCTGGGCACACTGATGACTCATGCCAGTCACCATTAACACTCCAGCCCCATGATCCCCAAGCTTCTGCATCCATAGCACTGCCGGGGTCTGGGCAGGGATAACCCAGAATACTACTCCACCTGGGCTGGAGTCAAAGTTCTTCCACATACAGCTGCAGGTCACCCATGCCACTCAGCTGGATGGGAAGGGTAAGTGATGTGTGTCAGGTACGCCCACCAGGGACAGGTTTTGTTCCCTGCGGGTTCCTGACAGTCTCCTCACACCGTTCCCACTGACTTCCCTGGCAGATAGATTTGCTACGAGATCCTTAATAGTGACCCGCCCAAAGAAACAACCAGGCAAGAGCATTAATATAAAGATATATTCCATAAAAGAGTTTGGCAGTCAAAGAGAAGCATCACACTTCCTAAAAACACAAGCATTCTTCTCTAGGCTACAGAGATTATTAAAAAAAAACAAAAAGAAAGAAAGAAAACAAAACAAAATTGTAACATCGTCATCATCATCATCAACCCATCAGTGTTGCCAGTGTGCACCACATGAGCATGTCCACTTCGGCAAGTGACTGGAGGCAGCACTTGACCCCAGCCCAGGAGGGCAGGGCTGGGAAAGCAGTGGAGGAACCTGGCCCAGGAGGACAGCACCAGGCTGTCCCCGAGCACTGGGTACAGAGGCAGACTGCATGTCCAGTAGCAAACCTCAGGTGGCCTGGACAGGCAGGGCAGACAGCAGGACCACAGATATCCCAGCAGCAAGTCACCATGACATTTAGGGACGAAATGCCTTAAGCTCAACAGCTGTGCCCTGGCCTGAGAGCAGGCAGCATCCCTCTCCAGAAGTGCACATCAGGTGTCAGTGTGTGGCTGTGACAGGAGCCCTAACAAAGGTCTCTGCTGGCCTCCTGGGGCTGGGGAGCCTAGGGCACCACTGGGAGGGAGGGCCAGGATTCAAGTTCTGGTGATGGTTTCAGTAGCACCAAGAGCAGGAGACAGAGAGGTCAAAGGGGTGGGGTCATGGAGGCAAGTGACAATGTGGACGGGAGAGGCTGCTGCAGTGTCTCAGAGCCACTCCAGGGCCATGGTGTAAGGCTGCTGAAAGGAAAATGCCCGAAGGAAGGGAGAGGAAACGCAGGCCTGCTGTGGAGACCACTTGGTGCCATAAATAAACTATGTACACAGAAAGACAGGAGAACCGGCTCTCAAAGATCCTGGCCCACCCCACCCTCTCTGGTGCCCTCAAGAATTAATGCTGTGGAGGCCAAAGGCTGATCTCTCCCACCCTGGCAGAGGGGCTGCCAGCCGGGCACACACTGGCTCAGGCTCACTTCACGTTGACATGGCTGAGGTGCTGGGTTACACCCAGACCCGACACCCGCCCCACCCTGGTAGGGCAGGCCTGTGCTGCTTGACTTGTCCTCACTTGCCATCCCCGGCTGCCAGCTCACCACAAAGATGTGGCTGCCTGTGAGGAGCCCGGGCTAGTGAAAGGCAGGGGCCTGGATGTCCTTGGGCTCCGTGCAGCTACAGGCTCCTGTCCGTCCCTCAGAGCCACCACCGCATGGGAAGACACTTTTTCCTTCAATGGACCCGGGGTATGCAAGTGTCAAGTCCAGGCATGGAAGAAGGGCCCTGGTGTCCAACACCAACAGGCAGAAACAGAGGTCACGTCACGCTGATGCCGAAGACAGGGCGCTGGCTCTTGGTGACTGGCAACTTCAGCTCCTCCCCTGCGAGGCACAGGGCGGTAATGGCAGAGGCTCAGCCTCAATCCTCAGAAGTGGTGGCCTGCCTTTACTGCCTCAATGTCTGAGATCAGGGTCCGCGCCAGGAAGATGCCAAAAATCTGCAATCCAAGGTCACAGTCAGTAACCATTAGCAAGGCCCAAAGGCAGAAGGCAGGGAGCAGGGGGCAGGCCGAAGACACCCCACCACACACAGGCCCTGCCCACCCTATGGAGACACAGGACACAGAGAGCGATTCTGGGGCAAGTGGGAAGCACCACCCGCCCACGAGTAGGTGAGGCTGGGTCACTGCTGTGTCCCCAGGCTGGAAGAAGCAAGAGCAGGCAGCACAGACCAAAGGGACAATAGGCCCCTCCTCCCAAAGGAGTGAGCACATCACAGGCCAGAGTGGAACACATGCCCTGTGGTAAACCACAGCAGCAGGCGCCTCAGCTGGCTCTGATTCTAAACGATAGATCTTCCATGTTTCCTGTCAACCCAGATTCCACCCTAACCAAAGCTGTTTTTGTTCCCTGTTGCTGGCTGTCACATGCATGAAGACATGTGCCAACCTCAGTGAGGAGGAAGAAGAGAGACCTTTTCACCATGAACTTCACAGCCTTTCATGTCGGCTTGGTTCTTTCCCTTAGTAATTCTTGCTGTGGTTTATAACTGACAAGTCATTCTTTCTGGAATTTGATTTCCCTGTTTTCCCAAGTGAATTTTTCCTTTCCTCCCAGTGTTTCCAGCTCTGTCTTCCTCTGTTCCACAAAACATGCACCATGGAGTGCATGGGCCACCACAGTTACCTCAGCACCAGGCCAGAGTTGGCACTATCTGAACACCTGTGTTACTTCCACATAAACATGGCACGCACTGAGGGCACTGCCAGAGGCTGCCGCAGTCCCCAGCAGCCCTGGAAACACAGCCTGTTCGCTCATGTCACCAAATTCTTAACACTCGGGAGGAGAACACTAAGAGCCCATTTACCTGGCCCTGCTGCTGCTCTGCCACAAACATACTTCCACACGTGAAGTCCAGTTCGTGTGAACACAAGGACCAGGGAACTCACATGAACAGGACTGACGCCTGCATGATTCGTGCCAATGACAGGGAGGAAGAAGTCCTGAGTGACCCCAGGGATCTAAGCCTCAGACCTTCTTCAACCCGCAGCAGACCAACAGGCTCACCCTTCAGTCTGCAGCGCTCACGTTCCCTCAGCACCTGCTGCTCCCGATCAGCAGGAAGGACCCCAGCAGGTGGTAGCCCCGCTGGTGTGCACACCAGCCCCACACTCTTGGCAAATGAGGACTTCTTGCAAGCATTCTGCTGAGGGTCCAAGGGTGCCCACCCCAGCCCCACGGGCTCCTGGACTCACCTGCAGGAGAGAGATGGCAAGGAAGACGCCTGCCACGATGTAGATGTTCCTCGGCAGCCAGCCTTCCAGCGCTGGGATGCAGCCCTTTGTGAAGATGAACTCATCCCACTTGCTCTTCTGCTACAGGGAGACGCACAATGACCTGAGCCTGCAGTGCACACAGTGTCCCCACCCTGGTCCCCTAAAGAGCCTGGCTGCTGTTTAGAGCAGGGCAAACCTGATGGGAATGAGGGCTCAGGGGAGGTGCCACACAGTCAGGACTGCAGCTTCCTGTCCCCTGTCAAACCCAAGGCCCTGCTCTTATCTGTAACCATTTCTGGTTGCTTTTCCTTTTGCAGTACTGGGGAGCAAACTTCCTTCTTTGTGGTCCTCCAGAGATTCAAAGATGCTCTCAAAGCCACTCAGAAAGGGGCCTATAGGCATGGAGGAGGACATGCCTCTGAAGGCAGAGAATGGGAGAGGAGGGTCATAGGCAGCAGCTCCTTGGGAGCACGGCCCGCAGAGAGAGTGGCTCCAGGACAGACCCAGGGAATAGTGGCCACCAGCCAACCAGCTACCTCCACAGCCAACCCTGTGACAACCAGCAGGTACACAGCTTGTGTTCCAGGCCACACCCCACCCTACTCACCCCACAAAGAGCCTCGGGCCCAGCTTCCTCATTACCGGCCTCCTCTGCGACAAACAATGGGCACTCATTCCCTGTGGCAGCTTCTTGGGCTGCATTATGTCCTCATGCTAATCTCTTGGAATGTGACAACACTGGACATAGGGTCTTGAGGGAGGGATCAGTCCAGTGGGTCCCAATACAGTGGGACTGGTGTCCTTCTAAGATGAGGGATCAGGACATAGACACAGAGGTAAACCACATGGAAACAGAGCAAGACAGTATTATCCAAGAGCCCAGGAGAGAGGCCTGGAGCTCCTCTCTCACAACCCTTGGAAGGAACCAGCCCTGCTGACAAAGAGACCTTTGACCCTCAGCCTCCAGAAAAGGAAGAAAATAGATTTCTGCTATCTCAGCCACCCAGGCTTTGGCACCTTGTCGTGGCCACCCGAGCAAACTAGGACAAAGGGCAATGAAATTCATAACTGAGAGAGCTAAGCTGACAGGGGTTCACAGGTCTGCCTGGGCAGCTATGACCAAATATCACATGCTGGGTGGTTTAGATGACAGAAACGTGTGTCACCGCTCTGGAGGCTAGGAAGTCCAACAGCAAGCAGTGGAAGATTTGGGGTCTGTGTGGGCTCTGCCCTGGTTCACAGATGATGCCATCCAACATGTCCACACGTGGCAGGAGTTGGCCTGCCTCAGAGACCCCTAACCTCCCCCAGAGCTCTGCCTTTACAACCTCACCATCTCTCGAAAGCCCACCCTCAAAAAGGCCATCATGCTGGCAATTAGCTTTCAGTCTATGAAAGGGGCGCCAACTCTCAGCCATCAGTCAGCCCCTGAGAAATGGCAGTTGCTGAAAGACTCATCCTTGTGTTCACAGTCAACAGAAGGGCCCTGCAGACTTCTTGAGCCCTCTCTTTTGGGACAAAGCAAGGACTTCAGGGGGACAGCAGGCTACATCTGTGTATTTGGGGTGGTGGTCCTGCTGCTCTCCACGCCCAAGCACCCACTCCCTAGGCCCAGAAGGAGGCCCAAGAACTCAGAGCCCTACCCAGGCTGCTGTGAGTCCCCCTCGGTCACCACTGCCCTGTGGAAGCCAGGTCCAGCCACTCTCTCATGACACCACCATGAACCCCTGTCCTGAGCCTCTCAGGCAAGCAGTTTTTGTCCCCAGAACTGGCCCTACCACTCTAGTGCCCCAATGGCTAAGTCTGGGACTGTAGTCATAAGGCTTTAACCCTCCACCCACCCCTGCTCTGGGGGTGCTGTCACCAGCTCAGAGACCAAGTGTGTGCTGCCATGTTCCCACACAGCTGACCACCATCTTGAGTCATCTTTTGAGCTAATCTCCCCTCATTTCCAACTCTAATTCCAGTTTTGCTAAAGCAGGAAGTTAGACCATAGGGAATAAAGACCTAAAAAGCTGTCACCCTATACAACTCTCAAAGTTATGGGTGCTGGGGTTCTCACCTGAATCCTGACATCATATCCACACTGTGTGTTCACAACTTTTTGCTAGAAAAAAGCAGAAGATAGAGAAGACAGAGATTAGAAAAATCATACCCCAGCCCAGCAAACCTGTGCAATCCCATCAGAGTGCACGTCAGCAAGCCTACGCAAATCCAGTTACTGCACACACCCTGTATCCCTGCAGGGAGTAAACCCTTCCACACAGTCTCCAGCACAACCACCCACTCCTTCACCATGGCAGGAGAGCAGACAGCGGGGTGTGTAAAAGAACAGGTACAGCGCTATTTCTGGAAAACTGCATGGACAGTGCAGTGGGGATTTCACACACCTGTCGTGTGTCACAAAATATTATCCTCCTTCTGACTCACTCTCAACCGCAGCACAGCTTGGGTGCTAGATGCCTCCCCATCTGGCACTTGAGAACACAGAGCTAGTGGGAAGCCCTAAGTCACGGTGCCTTGAAAGGGCAGCAGGACCCTGGCCCTCTCCTTTTGCCTCTTGAAGACAAGGTGAGCAATTTGTTCTGCCATGTCCTCCCCACTACGTCATGTCACCCTACTAGAGGCCCAGGAGCAATGAGTCCACCTGTTTATGGCCCAGAACCCTAAAACTGTGAGCCAAACCAATTTATTTTCTCTTTAAAGTACTATCTCAGGCATTTCTTCACAGTGATGGAAAGCTAACTAACACAAACCATTTAAAGGCAGCTGAAGTACCCTTGTCTGAAGGTCATATAAACAGTGGGTCAGACCTTGCCCATACAATGGAGGCAGTGTCTTGTCTGCTCAGAGCGCCAGGCATCACCAAAGTATGCAGACAGTCCTAGGGAGCTGGTTCAGGCAAAACCCAGCCCTCTTTCACATCTCCCAGAAAAAACCCAGTTTCTGGAACCTCAAGGACTTGGGCCTTGGACAGGCAATGAGAACAGGTGAAGAAGAAAGCACATAAAATAATGTTTCACCAGGGACACTGCCCAGAAAGCACTGCAGCCCGCTGTCCCTGGGGGCTGTTAAGGGCTGCATGCTCTCTCTAGAGAGAGGGTATAAAGAGGGCAGGGCAGAGCTGACTGCCTTCACAGCATGCCATCCTGGTGAGACAGTAAGGACTCCGCTTCCTCATCTAGCCAGCACCCCGAGTGGTAGAGGGACGACAAAAGAGCATTCCTGATTAGAAGATCCCAGGAGACCGACTCACCGCAGGGTCTGGCACACAGCAGGAGAAGGGCACCCCACACTTCTCACGGCTGTAACTGGCGCCACTGCAGTTGAAGTAGACATTGAGATCCCAATCTTCAGGGCCATATGCCCCACAGCAATGGTTCTGTAATCACAGGTGGCCAGAACCATCAGCGTCTCGATATGGGCCCAGGTTGGCCAGCACAGGGTGAGTCTAGTATGGCAGATCTAGTGGAACTCCATCCTATAGGAAAACAGGCCCAGCCCCCACCTCGCAAGTGCATAGAGAGGCCAAGGGCTGCCACACAAGCAGCCTTTTAAGAGGACAGCAGTCCTGACATCGACACTCAGGCTGGCTCCACCAGCACACGACTCCCATCTCTTGGTTCCTCCTGTCCTGAGCGCCATCACATGTAGATGTGCCATCTTATGAGAGAGGTAGCCCTCAGAGACAGGGGGCCTTGTCCTCAAGGAATTTCACTCTGGCTCATTATTTTTTGGCCTCTTTGCAAAACAGCTGCTGAGTGTCTCACCCAGAGCAAGGGCTCTGATTAAGGTGAAGAATGATACACCCACCTCAACCCTTCCGGGGCCTCGTCCCTGCTTGCCACTGTCTGGTGCAGATGCAAAGAAAACCCTGCACCCTGAAAGTATCATGTGAAGAATAACAAAACCCACCTGAGGAGCGCTCAACCCCAGGAGGCATCATTTTTGTACCTTCCCATGAGGCTAACGTGGTGATAGCAGAATTCACATCAAATGACAACACAGTAGTCTGTCTTTGGTGTCTTTTTGTCACTACTTTTAAGATAAAATCCCACCTCTCTATGCAAGATACTTTAATGACTACCTACTATGTCCCCCTAAAAAGCTCCCTAACTCATTAACTCCCCTGGGAACCTGTTTCTGGGAGGAGAGGAAGGCATGGGAGAACCCTGCACTGCCTGTCAGGAAACAGGAGGAAGCACTTTAACCCAAGGTGACCAAGACATGGGACAGAAAGACAGCAGTGAGGGCACCAGAACTTGGCTGGGGTCTGGCGACGTGCAAAGGTGAGCACGGTTCAGCCACATGAATGGGCTTTGCTAGATCCCATGACATGGGAGCTAAGGACAAGCAAGTTTTGGTCAAAGCTGGAGTAGGGCATGGTTATTTTTAAAGTACTCTATTTTCCTTTTGGAAATAAAATGGTATGTATCATGAGATACATGGGCTTCTGGCAGGGCTCAGTGTGGACAGGAGCATCACATGGGATGGCTGACAGACTCAGAATGGCTATGGTCCATCCCCAGCAGAATGGGGAGGGCAATGGGCCAAGGAAGGCTGAGTGCTCAGCCCCCAGACATGCTCTGCAGAGGTCATGTTCTCCTAGCAAAGGAAGCTTCCTCTGGGAAGCTCTGCCCTTCTCAGGCCGGAAGGACAATGTCCCAGGAGAGTAAGAAGACAGGCATAGCCTCAGAAGGTGAGTTGTGGGCTTTGGTGGAAGGAGATCTGCCCCACCATGCCCACAGGGAGCAAGACCCCAAGGAAGACAGCTGCCAACACACCTGCTGAGCAAGGCTGTGGACATAGCCCCACAGGTTAAGGTGGGTGAGCTGGGCTCCTGGGACTGGGAGCCTACAGGTATGACTGGACTTTGCCTGCCCTGTCCAAATGAGGGAGGACACCGCCAGGCAGCCAGTGAGGCTGGGGTGACCATAGATGGGGAGGCACAATGATGCAGGCAAAAACACCCACTAGGCCATCTGGCCTCAGTTCTCCCTCCAGTCTCGGCTGCAAATAGCAGCCACAGGGCCCCACTGGGTCGCACTTACAGCTTTCTGCAGCGAGTCGATGAGGTTCTGCAGGTCAATGTCATCTCGGTAGGATCGGATGTTGCTCTCAAAGAACTCCCGGAACCGCTCCCTCACCCAGTCCTGGAACAGGAAGGCCAGGACAGCGCCGGCCAGCTCCAGGAAGAAGATGAGCACAATGGCACCACAGAACTGCGGGACACGGGCAGGCCATCAGCACACCACCAGCGCGGCCTGGCCCATGGGCCCACTGCCTGCTGCAATGAGCAAGAGCAGCACACAGGAAACCCCAGGAGGCCCAGGAATCCCCCATTACTAGGTGGGAGACTCTAGGCAACTGTGCCCTCTGTAAATGGGGATGCCCATCACAGTCATGCCACTTGCTGCACTCTGGGAACAGGAAATGTGTGTGAGGCGTGAGTGGGCCTTACCCACCTGCCAATCACCTCTGAGGAGCAGCCCTGCTCCCGGGAGAAGGAAGCCCAGCTCAGGACTGAACAGCTACCCACTACCAGCAGGCAGGTCCTGTGGACAGAGCCTGTGCCCAGGCACTACATGGCCACTTGCCATGTAACACAACTCCCTAAGCTCCTAGAAATCCCACCTGTCACCCGCACTTTAGGAAACAGATTCATTCTAGTGTACAGCTTTGGACAACTGGCAAATATGGAGGAGACATTCAGGCATACACACGGGCTTCCAAAATGTCATCTGTTCACATGGAAGTCAGAGGCTAAACATAGCATTTTTTAAAAGGTTGAAAAAGAAAAAACAGGAAAAAACATGTCCTTTGCTTTTTAAATTAAGCCCAGAAAATGCCTGACCTAATAAAGTCAACAATATATTATGAAAAACAATAATGTGTTTTCTTCACCAGGTGCTACTTAATTTTAACTGAATGCATCTAAAAATGCGTTAGTATCTAAATATAAATCTGAACTCCAAATAACTTCAGTTCTGCCAGGAAATTAGGATTCTGCATGGCATGTCCAGATTCATACACCCTGCAGGAGGGAAATGATGTCTCAGTGTTACTGGCAACATCTTTGGATCTTAGTCAGGAAATACAAAGGAGAACAGCAAACAAACAACTCCTTAGAACTTGTGGGGGAGTCGGGGGGGCAGCCCTTCCTGCTGGCTCCTCCCACAGTGTCTGCAAAGGAAGGACCTGGATTTTCCAGGGTGAGGTGCCAACACATGCCTCAGTCTTTCTCCTAACTCCATGAGGAAGCAGGGCACAAAAGGCTGCTCTGGCTGCCCCTGCCGAGACCTGGGAACACAGAGCCCCCACCCAGCAGAGCCTGGGACCCAGCCGGCCCGGCCCAGTCCAGTCACTCACAAACTTGAGCAGGCAGATGTTCTCCCGCAGGGCACCCACACAGCCGGCAAAGCCCAGCGTGAACATCACCACGCCCACCATCAGGACCAGCACCACCGGGTCAATGCCGTGCAGCCGGGTCACCTTGGTGAGGTCAGACAGCACGCCCTGAGGAGGCAAGAAAGCAGGCAGTCATGAGCACCTGGGCAGTGGGCAGTGCCAGGGGCTGAGGGCAGGCTCAGCTGTCTGAGGCATGGCCCTGTCATCAGAAGCCACAGGGGAGAGTGGCCTTGCCCCTCTTGGGGATGGCTCTGCTAGCCTCTCCTTGCCTACCTCAGCCACGGAAGTTCCTGGCCTCCGTGAGGCCGTGGGGTGGGGAGCCCTGCTGCCCTTTTGGGGCTCTCACAGGGAAGGCCGCAGCACTGGCCAGTGTTACAGAGCACTGGAAGGTGTGGCCCAGGAGACTAGAGAATAGAGTCTGCATTTGGACTGTTTAATGAAGTTAAACATAAGTACACATCATAACAGCTGAGAGTTCTAATAGCTGATAGTTCATAATAGCACAAGTTCTAATACGTGAGACAAAATTCCTGAGACTTGAGGGAAAAGGAGGAAAGAGCTACCAGCCCCCGGCCTGGGCTCTTTGGTTCCACTGCTGCAGTTCTGGAGGTGGCCACACGGTGGTGCTGTGAGTCACGGGCTGCTCCAACTTTAAGGTCAATGGAGCAAAGGTACCCTGAGCTCCTGCCCTGGCTATTTAGGTATTCAATGCACACCTGGAAAGTGCAGATCCTAACCAGTTCCTCAGAGCATGGCAAGAAAGTGCAAAACCTAAGCGCTACTGCCACATGCTCCTGGTGGGAACAAAGGCAGGTGCCACTGAGGGAATGAGGGGCCCTGGAGCTAGGGCTATGCAAGGCCCTTCACTTCCCTCCCTAGTTTGCTGCTTTCTCTTCCCCCTCCCTGGCCCCACTGGGATTTCAGCCCCACAACCAACCCACTGTGGGGCAGGCAGGGACAGCACCGTTTTTAGCCTGGCCACACCAGCCTAGGCCCTGGAGCTCCAAAGGACCCAGTCACTCCAGACCATAACAGCTTGGTCTCCTCACAGGCTGGGTGAGGGGTGCATAGGCACAAAAAGACCCGCAGGGCCCCCAAGGGCACAGTGTAAGCCCTGCTGTGCCACCAAAGAACAGGTGCTTGAGGAGTAAGAAGACCATGCACAGGGACCAGCTCTCACTCCCAAGGGCAGAAGTGATCATCCAGGCAATGCCACCACCCCCACCCCCACGAGCCATGCTACACACAGGCCCTGAGCTATGGGAGGTTTCCGGACACAGAGCAAAGTGTGGATACAAAAGCCAGAACCCGACTGGACCCACACTGGTCATAAGCTGTCAGGAGTGGAGCCAGTCCTGGGTGGCTACCCTGAACCTCCACACTGCACAGGACACACACTGTCAAGGGGCACAAGGGTGGAGATGGCACAAATCCAGTGAATCTTGTTTAGGCTGCTTGACACTCAGGTCCTCTATAGGATCCACCTACCTTTTCGCTCCACGCCCACAGCCCAACTCCAAGGAAGACAACTCCAGCCAACTGGGCACAGAGGGAAAGAGAGGAAGAAGAGAGTTAGGTCAGAAACCAGCAGTACGAACCTTTTTTTTTTTTTTTTTTTTTGAGACAGGGTCTCACTTTGTAGTTCAGGCTGAGCTCACTATGTAGCCCAGGCAAACCTCGAACTCAGCAATCCTCCTGTCTGCCTCCCCGAGTGCTGGGATTACAGGCGTGAGCCACCACACCCTGCACTGTGGTATGTGGTATTGATTGCTGGTGGGCATGAGTCACCACGCCCAGCATTGTATGTGGTTACCAGGACCAAACTCAGGACCTTGTGCTTGTGAGGCAGGCGCCAGAACTACTGAGCTAAATCTCTGGCCCAGTATGAACTTTTTTTGGTGGGTTTTTTAGGTTTGTTTGGTGGTGGTACTAGAGACTCAACCCAGGGCCTCCACATTGAACTACATCCCCAGCCATCCCCCCTTTTAAATTTGAGATTGGGGCTCAGTCGCTAAAATGTCTTGGCTGGGTTTGAACTTGTAATCCTCCTGCCTCAGACTCTCAGTATGCTAGGATTATAGCCATGTCCAACAAACATGGTTCTGAGAGCAGAGTCCACTGTTAATTGCAACACTCCAGGTTCCTGTCTGAGGCATCATTTCAGCCCTGCCAAATAAGAGCCCTCTACTCCAAGACGGGAATGTGGAGGCTCCGCAGATAAGCAGGAAGAGCCTTCCTGAATTTCTGAGAAGTCCCCTCTAATTTGGAGGTCCCACAACCCAGAGAACAGAGCTAAAGATAGAAGAGCAGACTCAGTCCTAGGGACCACAGAGTGAAGACATCAGGCTGTTCCTCGTTTCTTCTGCACTTTGCAACCAGCCCCGAAGTCATTTCAACACATTTTTCAGTATATAAGACACAGACTACATGAGGGATGCACCTGCCTCAGGGGCCTCCAAGGCAGGTGATGCACCACAGATGAGCAGGTGGGCAGCAGGCACAGCACCATCTCTGCTCCCATCTGAGGCCTCTCACCTTGGACTCAAGCTCCAACAGCAGACCCAACCTCCTCCCTGTGGCACCTACACTCAGCACAGGGCACACATGTGAGCAGGAAACAAGAGTTATTAGCTATTGAATTAACCCAGGCTGGCACTGGGAACTGAGCTCACTCAGAAGCACCTCGAGCCTGACATGGCACCTACAGGAACTACAGGCCAACAGAAAAGGCCCTAAATCCAGCACTCCAGTTTTCAAGCCAGGTCAGGCTCCCTGCAAGCAAAGCTACCTCCTGGTCGAACTGCTGCTTATCAGAACCTTGTGACAACTAACTGGGCTGGGTTTCTCTGTGACCCTCAACTTTCCAAAGTCAATTACTTTTGAGTTTTGGCAGTTTCTGCTCATTTTATCCCACAGCCTGGAAGGAAATGCCCAGTCCACAGTGAAAACCCTGGGAAGGCTTCCTTCTTTCTGCTGGCAGACCACTCAGAAAACACCCTTGCTCTGCAGTTTCAGAGTTCCCTGCTTTCTTCCATGGCTCTGTGAACCCCTCAAAAGAAGCCCTGCTGGGACCAGTTCCTTGGACATCACAAAGCAACCAGCCCCTGGAAGGGACAGGGACCACAGTGGCATTCTCTGGCCCCTCCTCAGTTCACTGCTCCTGTGCTCCTCCTCACTGCTTCCTGAATACCTGCTCAGCACTTCCTGAGTGTCAGCACCTGGCCAAGCAGGGACATCTCTGGGCTGCTGGCACTTAGGTGCTAATGGGCCCACTGTCCCTTTCCACCTCACACCCATTCCCTAGTTTATAAGATTTCCATTTCCCTTGATGGGGTACTGGCCAGTTCTTCTCTTCACCCTAGGGGCTTCACAAGAGTATGAAAAGCAGCCCACAGGCAAATGGTCCCTCTTCATAGTCCCCAGTGACTGACCTCTCTCTTGTCAACAGGGAAGGTCATCTCATCTGACCTCGTGGGAGGTGAAATCATGGTTGGTCCTTCCTCTTCCTTCAACCACTTTACTGACACACCCAGCCTCAGGGCCACCAGCTCCCTCCAAGCCTGTCCTCCTCCCTTTGTGCTCTGACTCCCTCTCAATTCCACAAAGTGCTGGTGAACCTCATGCTCACTTGAGTCCTCTAGATGACCTCAAAATTCACATGGCTTGAAGCACCATCAATCCACAGCCTACAGATCCAGACCCCAGCCCTGGCTACTCTGCTGCCCTCAGTTGTCTAAGGGCACTCCATCCTACCCCACCCAGGAAAGCCAGGGCCACCAAACCCACCTGCTCCTCATAACTGGTGCCACTGCCTGGAGGTACTCATGAAGACAACCTAGACCTGCTGCTTGATGTCTCCTTCCCTATAGTCCCACATTCAACCCACTGGGAGCCTCTAGTGTTCTAACTTCCAAATGGATCACACAGTCAGCCAGTTTTCTTCCTGACTTTGCTCCCATTGATCCACAATTCAGTTGCCAGGACAGGATTTGTAGGGCCTCCTCTCACCTCCATGCAAACAGAGTGACCTTTTAAAAACAGTGCTGCCCCCTGTGTCGGGGAGCAGAGCTGGGGCTAGTTAGGGACACCAGAGGGGCTTAGCAGATAACTGGGAACTCAGATACTGCAATCCCTTCTACACAGTGGTACAGTATTTGCACAGTGCAACCTGATCTAATCCTCCCATAGACTTTAAACCATCCCTATATTCCCTATCATGCCCAATACAATGTGAGTACCATGTAAATACCTCTTACACTGCATTGTTTTTAAAAAATCACCTTTCATCTAAAGTTGGTTAAATCTACAGGTGTAGAACCTAGAGATGGTGAGGAATGACTGTGGGGACTTTTCTTCACACCTAGAATAAATTATGAACTCTGCTCCACCCGCAGGCTGTGCAGCAGGCATCTGCCTGCACCCTTGGCCCTGAGCTCCCTGACCCCACATGGGCTGCCTCAGAGCCCTGCACTGCGAGGGGCCTCCAGTCACTGTCACTCAGACCTGCTCAGGCCTCTCCACAGTGCGACCCCAACCACATGGGCAGCTGGCCTCCACCCTGATTCAGTGGGCAAGGACCTGGCACATGGAGAACGGCACGGGGCTGGGAGAGCAGGCACTCCTGCCCGTGGTCCTTCCAACTCTCCTCCAGGTGCACATCCCAGCCTCACTCACTCCCCAGGCGGAGCCCAAGCCCACTGGCCCAGATACAGTCCACACCAAATGGTGGTTTCCGCTCAGGATCAGAGCAAAAGAGGCCTGCAGACCACCTGGTGTTGTTCCGCGCCATCCACTTAACCCAAACAGCTGCCACCCGGGAACCCTCACCTAGCCACCACTCAGAGCTCTGCCCCACCACACAGCGCACAGCTCACTGCTTCACCCGGTCTCCCACATCCAACTCCCTCATTCAGAGCTGCCTCAGATGTGTCATCAGTCCTCCCACAGGTGACCAAACAGGAGGAAATCTGCTCTGCCAAAGCTCACAAATGCCTGGGGTCATCAGGAAGCTGCAGGCAGGCCTGCTTCTATCTAGTGCCCCACACCCAGCCCACAGGAATCCTCACTGCTTCCCAAGACCCTGAACCCCTGTTTCCTCTCACAATGCCTTGGCTCTAAGATTTAGGGCTCAGACATTTTCCTATTACGTCTTAAAAGACAGCTAGGGTCAACTCACAGCAGAAAAACAGGAACTGGGGGGAGGGGTGTCACATGTCAGATCACAGGTTCGGTGAACACTAGGCCCAAGCACAAGCTATGGGACCAGAGAACATTTTAGAGACAAAAGACAGAGGGAGGAGTAGGCAGAAGAAGAAATGCACAGCACGCTCACACAGTGCCCACAGGGAGACAAGCACCCTCCAGCTCCACACAACAAAGCCTTCCCTGGATCTGGAGCAGATGTCTGGGGGGCCAGGTAGATGGTCCAGGAGGCCCTCCGCTGGTGCCCTCAGCCTCAGAGTGGCCTTGTCTGACTTTAGTGGACTCCCTCCTGAGGAGGACCCCAACTCCAGACAAGGTGAGCAAGGCCAGTCTTCTGATCCCTTGGGCCACTGGGGCCACCCAGGAAAGGTGGCCTTGCCCTTTCCTGAGTACCACACACTGCGCTCAACACACACACCTCATCACGCAGTTCCTCTTACCCTCATCTTTCTTTCATATTGGAGAGAGCAACTTGGTTATTGTGTCCCAGGCTCACAGTAGGTAGTAACTGACTTAAGACCCAAATCCTAGTGTTTCTGACCCTCATTATTTGTTATCTCACTACCCTCAGAGCAGCCACCCTGACACCCGGGCCAGTCACCCTCACACAACAAACCACAGCATAGAAATACCACCAAAAGGCTTCTGGCCTCAACACTCTAAAGTCAACAATGCACACCAGTAGCTGGGAGGCCCACTGAGCACTGAGCACAGCACAGGACAGAGAAGCAAGGCCTCTGTGGGGCCGCTGTAAAGAGTGCCCTTAAGCAATGTCTCTAGGAAGCAAGAGGCCCTCAAGGGCTCTGGGAGCTCCTCCAGCCTTGCCTTGTTCTGAAAGCCACAAAGCCTCCCTCCACCACCTGTGGTGCTTTACCCAAGCAGGATCAAGTCTCCCCTGTCCCGGATCTCTGGTCTTTGTGCTTGCAAGATTCCACGTAAGCATCTGCGTGGGAGCAAGCACACAGGCAGCTCTTAGAAGCCCACAGGCTGCCAAAAAGCCCAAGGCAGACAACTCCAGGCACTGCCCTCTGGCCTCAGCTCTTACCCAATTCCTTGATGACTCAGCCTGACATTCACAGAGCCTTGGAAGGGGAGGGGGCTCCCATGGGTGTCTCAGAAATAAGCAGAAGGAACTCAAGAGTGACCAGTGGAACTCAGGGCAGCCCTGGCCAGGGACAAACACATAGCCTATCAGTGGGCCCAGGGCCTAGCTCCATCCCACTAGGTCTGAGCACCAGGGCCTCATGCACTCTGGGTGCCTTCCCAGGCCTCCGTGCTCCCCTGTACAACAGAAGTACCATTCCTTGGTCACAGGAAGGTTGGAAGAACTGGAGGGAGATGCCTGGGTGACATGTTCACCCAGGACACAGAGTTGGCCTGAGGTAGCTGCAGAGAGAGTAGGAGCAGGTGACCCCACACGCACTGCTGCCTGTGTAGCCTGGCTGTATCCTGACCCACCTAACTCCCAGCACAGGCTTTGAGAATAGCCTTCTTCCCAGGGAGGGAAGCCCCTGCTCCACTGGACTTCAGAGGCTACAGTAAGGCAGACTTCAGGGAAACGGGGCTGTCCAGAGGCTTGTCCAGCAGGGCAACAAAGAGTGACAGAAAGAAGAGCAGGCTGCACACGCAGGAGGAAGCTCACACTGAGACCATGGTGCCCCATGCCTCGGTGCCCTGAGCAGCAGCTCTCATGGGGCTCAGTCACAAACTGCAAAGGGAGCAAAGGGCCTGCGTCCTCAGCTCTACCACCCTAACTTGCCCTGGGAAGCCCATGGCCACAGTGAGCTCCAGCGGGAGAGCACACCAGAGATGTCTGTGGTCGCTTGAAACACCAGACAGGACACCAGAGGGCACAGACCCTGGCCCCACCAGGCCTGAGGCAGACTTGCAGGGTGCTCTTGAGGAAGAGATTCACTTCAAGGTCCGGGTGGGGGGGCTGAGCCTCCTCAGCCTAGGCAGGAATAGCCCTTTCACCCTACACTCCCCACTCCGCAGGAGGTGCTAAGTCACAGAGCTATCAGAGCCAGCTTTTCCTGCTGCGGAAAGGGTGGTTCCCAGAACAAAGCACAGGGCCTCCTCAGCTCAGCACAGCACAACAGAGGGGAAGCTGTGCAGGAGTGAGGGAGGGGAGATCAGGCAGAGCTCTGGGTAGCTTCCACAGCTGTCTCTGTGAGAGCAGATAAGGAGTTTACCAAGCTCCACCCAGGAATCCTGCTGTGAAGAAAAGAAGGCTAAGAAGATTCACCATCCAAGAAGGCAGAGGCAGCACCTCAGATCTGAGAGACAGGAAGCCGCACCCCAATCTTCTGCTGAGAACCAACAGTGGACAGAAGCCAGAGACTCTGGAGTGGGCTGAAGAGGAAATGCCCTGGGCTCTGCAGCAACAGCGGGGAGCAGCCACAGACAGGGCACAAACGACCCAGTGTGGCTGCTCCAAACACAACACAGACCTGCAGCCAGGTCTGCTACACCAGCAGTGGACACCACACTCACCCGCTGGGCCTGCAAACGGAAAGCAGAGCGCCCTTGAGCGCCCGTGCGATGCTTAACTGCAGAACACCACTATATACCTTCTCTAACAGACTGTAATTGCTTCTAATGGTGAGCATCCCAACCTATTCCCATAATGAAACCTCACATGGCAGTAAGAGTGAATGATCTACAACTAAATATAAACAACATGAATAAATCCCATGCAAGAAACAGCAAAAATGTCAAACACAAAGACTTCATAAACTAAATGAAAACATTCTGGAAGGAAAAAAATCACACCTAGCAGACCTCCAAAAGGTACTAGAAAAGGTACTAGACATGAAGAAAAACTGATTTACAAGGAAAAAATAAACTAGTAACCATGCACTACACTGAAATTGAAGTGGATTGAAGATCTAAATACTACAACAGAAACACTAAACCTGCTAGAAGACAGGTTATGTAGAATTCTTAGAGACACTGATGTAGGGAAAGACTTTATGAACAAAACATGAGTAGCACGGAAACTAGCAGGAAGAATCAACAACTGGGATCTTGTCTTATAGTTTCTGGGGCTGAGAATTTAGCTCAGTGGTTCTGGTACCTGCCTCACAAGCATGCAAGGTCCCAAGTCTGATCCCTAGTAACACACACACAACACACACAAAAAAAAGGTTGAGGATACAGCTCAGTGTGAAGTCCCTGGATTCAACCCTCAGTAGAGGAAGAAAAAAAGAAAATAACACAGTTACAATGATGAATGTTGTGTTAAATACATCTTACCAACCATAATATTCAAAAATAAAAAACAACTTCAATAATCTTTGGAATTAAAAACCTAAAAATATAGGAAAACATTCCCAAACTAAAAGAAGTGTGACATTCATATACAAGTGTCATGTTAAGTATAGCAGTGAGATGCCAGTGGTGGTGGTAGAGGCTGCAGAGAGTACAGGGGAGCTCCAGCACCACGGAGATGTTTCATGTCTTCTTTGTGGTATATGTAGCTGTCATCGACTATACTCTTGAAACAAGGAAATGTTATTCCATCGATATGACACTCAACAGAGGAACTGTCAAAAAATATTGCAGAAAAAAAATAAGAGAAAGAAATAATAGAAAGAAAGGAAGGAGAAAAAGGAAGGAAGGAAGGAAGGAAGGAAGGAAGGAAGGAAGGAAGGAAGGAAGGAAGGAAGGAAGGAAGGAAGGAAGGAAGGAAGGAAGGAAGGAAGGAAGGAAGGAAAGGGAAAGGCAGACATTGGCACATATGTAGTATGTACTCTATTAGTATGTGCCAGGCTTCCTGGTACTGGCAAGGATGTGGCATTAACACACACACACACACACACACACATCCAATTATTTTGACTTCAAAGTACCCTGTAAACCCATGATAATCACACGCGCCAAGCAATAACCTCAGAGCACCCTGGATATCCCCTCCTTGGTCAGGCCCTCGGGTCTCAGCCTCACACAGGGCTGCACAGGGAGCACAAGGACCAGCAGCCCAGGCTGCACCTTCAATCTGCCCCTTCTGCCTTGGCAAGATTCAAGGTGAAAATGTCCGACTACATGCCACAAGATAAGGCAGCACATCTTCTATAAACTGAAGGCAGCCCTCTGGAGAAGTAGTTTTAACTACGCAAGTATGCCAGGCAGGTCAAATCAATGTACACTTTCCAACTCATTTCATCTTACTCCTAGGAATTTTATCTCAGCGAACAACCTCTCCCCCTCCCAAAAGGAAGAATCTGTACACCCACAGCTAATCAGTACACCCTTACCTGGCATAATGAAAAAGTGAAAACAACCTAATGTCCAATATGGGATTTTTTCAAGCACTAAGGATTGAACCCAGAGCCTTTGCACTGAACTACATTGTAGTCCCTTCTTTAAAAATTGTAATTTCAATATAGTGTCTCATTAAACTGCCCAGGGCTGAAATTTGCAATCCTTCTGCCTCAGCCTCTAAGACTGCTAGAATTATAGGCATGCACCACCGTACCTGGCTCCAACAAAGGAACTCAAAAACGAAACAAAGCCCAGTCGAGAAGACTATGTAGCCAGTGGGACTGTGGATGTGGAAATGCAGACCTCAGGAACACAAGGACACTGCTTGCAGGACACAAATCTGCACAGTCCAGGAGCAGTCATCCTGGGATGCAAGGTTTGGACTTCTTGAATTCCCATGCAATTGTAAACTTTTCTTTTAACAAAAAGTAC
This sequence comes from Thryonomys swinderianus, assembly GCA_004025085.1. Lineage (NCBI taxonomy): Eukaryota > Metazoa > Chordata > Mammalia > Rodentia > Thryonomyidae > Thryonomys > Thryonomys swinderianus. Next base: position 36,816 of record PVIC010004284.1, on the reverse strand, counting down.
TTGAAAAAAAAAGGTACTATATTTTTTCAGCAATGAAAACAGAAGTTCAGTGGTACCTCCATATTCATTCTGAAATAAACAATGAGTATGGAGGCAAATTTTTCACATCAAAATATGTCTTACACTAAATTTGGCAAATACTGAGGTTCAATTCTGCATGTCTATATTAAAATGCTAAACTCTGCCCTTCTCCCACTTTCAGTACAGATAGAAGCAGAGAAATCATTTGCATTCAGACCTAGCAATCAGGCTTCCAGATCTGACATCACACGGACCAAGTTCAGCTAAGAAAGAACAGTTCTCAGAGAAGTCTAGGAACAAGAGACGGGGAGGGGGAGGACACACTTCCTACAAAGAGGAGCATAGTAAAAGCCACATGCAGACCACAAGACCCCACCCACAAAGATCCAGCCAACAGAGAAGGGAAAAAGAGCTTACCCCCACTCTGGCCTTCCCTCCTATCCCTCCTAGCGTGTTGTTCCAGAAAGCCTGTCACTCTTCAAGGTCTCCTGACCTGGGCCATACATAGTATGTCCACTTTTCTGGTGGGAGACATCCACTAGTTGAAGGACAGATGATAGCATGCTGGCCACATGGCACAAATGTCCACAGCTCCCCCCTTAATCAGAAACAAGCTCCCAACAAAGGTGCAAAGTTTCCAAGTAGAAAAGCCATGACTCAGACTTAACCTAAGTCACTAAGCATACCAATGACAGAACACCACTTAAAAGAACATTTTTTTTACAAGTATAACAAACACAGGGCTCCTGTTGTCTGTATTTTATCAGGATCCAAGTTACTCACTCTGAGCTGCTTCCAGGCAAGGGCTTTATCCCAATATTTGCAGACTCAGGTCCACGTTGTGTGTTGGAAAACAACCTGGCCCTTTCAGGGATCATCGGAAACATCCTCAGAATTCACTGAGCAAAACCAAGTGCTCATATTCTGTGAACAAGGCAGTACGCAGGACAAGACCGAGGCCATACGTGGCTCCTCCAGAGCGCTTCTCCCAGTTTTCTCCATCTGAGAGCCACAGTCAGATCTTGAAAACTAATTTTAGCTTAAATATGCATGAATGAAAACTTATTTTAGCTTCTTTTGTAAAGGGGGTGTACTGGAGATCAAACCCAGGGCCCTTTCCTCGAGTACATACCCAACCATTTTTGTTTAAGACAGGTTCTTCCTAAATCATCAGGTTTTCTAAGTTGAGTTCAAACTTATGGTTCTCCTGCCTCCTTGGATTATACATGTATGCCAGCAAACCAAGCTCCTGTTCTCATCATTTTTAAGTGTACAACTTGGGGGCATCAAGTGTAACCAGTGCAGCGAAACCATCAACCCCATCACTGTACAAAACTCCCTCCCTACTATGGTTTGAATGCATCCTTGAAATTCACGTGTTAGAAAACAATCCCCAATGGCAGTGTCGACATGATGGTAAGGTTCATGTCAGTGAATTCATGTTACGACAGCCAGAGTCTGACCCCTCCTGCTCTCCCTCACCAAAGTCGTTCTTCCACCACCTCAGACGCACAAGAAGGCCTACAGATGCAGCCCCTTCTCTGGGGCTTTCCAGCCTTCAGAACCCTTAGGCAGAGGGACCTCTAGCATACATGAATCACTCAGGCTGCAGTACTCCGTTCTAGCAGCACAAATGGACGAGACACTCCCCACTCTCTCCTCACCCGTTCCCTGGCAACCAACCTCCATTTTCTGTCCCTATGGTTTTATGAGAAAAATGGAACCACAGAATACATGTCTTATAAATCTTTTTATATGGCTCAATTCACTGAGTGTAATTTTTTTCAGCTTCATCCACTGCTGCAGCACATGTCCTAACTGCCTTCCTTTAAGGGTGCACAAGACTCTGAGGTGTGTACACACCATGCCTTATCTGTCCTCTCAATCACGTGGGTACCTTTGGCTATTGTGAATACCTCACACCTTGCTTCCCACCCTTTTGCGTCTGTTCCCAGGAGAAGAACTGCTGACCCTGTGGCAGTTCTGTTACTCCCTAAGGACCCACCAGGCTGTTCCAGGTACTGTGGCATGATGTGATGGAGCCCTGCCAACAGTGCACAGGGTATCCATGTTTCCGCAGCCTTGCCAGCATTTATTTTCTGTTTGGGTTTGCCTTTACTTTTTAAACAGGCAACCTAATGGGCCAGAAGTGGTATCTCACTGTGGTTTTGATTTGCATTCTCCTGAGCTGAAGTGAGATGTTGCACTAGAAACAGGTCTAGCACAACCAAAAAGTAATTTTAAAAAAATAAAGAGTGCCAAAACACTGGTGGCAAGAAGCAACTCTGCCTACATCCCCTTAAAAAGAGCTGCAGCCCTGCTTCCACTCTGTTCTACCATGGAGAGACCAACACAGTGTCCACACTCCTTACCCAACAGGTATTCTGGTCCCGGGAAAATCTCAGTTCCAAAGTCAGATACAGAGCTTGCAAAGACGGTCAGAGTGCGACACACAGTATTTACACAGTTACTGTGGAAACAGCACTACCTGAGGGCAAACTGCTGAGCATTAAAGCTTGTGTGTAGCACTTAGGACTGCTCAAAGAGCAACAGGCTGCCTTCTGCACACTCAATGCTGCTCGCTGTGCAATCCTCCAGTGCTCGCCTTTATTCAGCCAACCAAACCTAATACTGTGCAACATCATCTGCCTTGGCTTTGCTTCAAAGGAATCCAAAGATGCCAATGAAATACCATCAGCCAGGAGGGAGTGGGCAATTCCGAAGCCAGGTAATGGGAATACGAGGCTCATAAGACTCAAAACACCAGCAATACAAATGGACTAGACACATTTGCAAGGCCGACAGGCAACTGAGAACCATGTTGACAACAGAGACCCTAGGCTTATCAAAGACATTCTACCCAGGTGACAGTTCCCAGCAGCCTGGCTCCCTCCTCTGAGAGTTGTGCCAAACCTCAGCCTGGCTCCCTCCTCTGAGAGTTGTGCCAAACCTCAGCAAAGGAGGTGGACAACCCCTCCAGGACCCAGCAGGGAGGACCCAGGAGCCTCTGCCAAGCAGGAACAGGGCCTCCCACTTGCACTGCCCAACCAGGCGCTCTCATATACTGATACCCTGTGCCCTCCTGTCCCACCCCAATGCACGCTAAATGAAAAGTCATTAATTCGCTGCCGGTCCTGTGGATCCCTAGTAACACAGCACTCCCCACAATGAAGTGGACTTGCTCCAACTCTGGATTCTTGAACTCTGCAGCCGAATGTGGTGTGCAGATGTATTCCTAAGCAAGGGGGTCAAGCCCTACAGGGCCAAGAAGGTCTGAAGACCCTCTGAAGAAATGGAGCTGACCAGGGCTCTCAGCCACACCAGCAGCAGAACCTCCAACTGCGGAAATCGGGGTGAGAGCCAGAGGCTGAGGCAAAATGCTCAATGCACAGCCAGAAGAGGGAGGAGCTGGGCTTTTAAGTGTGCAAAGGATCAGGCCCCCATGAGCTCAGGCAGCCTTCCATCACACCTGGCTTGGGGCTGGGGTACACTGCGGGGAATCAGAGGGCTCTCTTCCACACAGCAAGAAGGAGGGACACACAGCAGCTGCACAGCCATACTTCAGATGCTGAATGTCCCCAGGTGTTAAAGATGGTGCTGCTCTCCAAGGGGGCAGTGCCCTTGAAGGGGATTGTGAGCCCCTCTCTCCCTCCCCTTTTGCTTCCTGGCCATGAGGTAATCTGCTCTGCTCAAACTTCCCACCAGAGGTCCAAAAGCAGTTGAGTCCACATGACAATGGATGAAGCATTAATCAAAATAAGCCTTTGCCTGGGCCGGAGATTTAGCTCAGTGGTTCTGGCGCCTGCCTAGCAAGCATAAGGTCCTGAGTTCGATCCCAGTAACCACATACAATGCCCACCAGCAATCAATACCACATACCACAGTGCCAGACATGGTGGCTGACGCCTGTAATCCCAACACTCGGGAGGCAGAGACAGGAGGATTGCTGAGTTCCAGGCTTGCCTGGGCTACAGAATGAGCTCAGGGCCCCTGTCGCCAAAAAATAAAAAAATAAAAAATAAAATAAAATAAAAAAATAAGCCTTTCCCCTGGTAAGTGACCTACCTTGGGTGCTTGTCAGAGCAGCAGAAGGCTCACCACACCCCTATCGAATGTGCAGCTGTCCCTACTCTGGGGCAGTAAAGACACTGCTGGTAAAAGGTCAAGTCACTAAATGCCACTCTGTCTTCAGGACAGAAAAACCCAGTCACACTGAGATAAACTGCCAGGAAATGATGCTGTAAAATCAAGGCTGAAAAGCTGAGAGGTCTTTGTAAGCCAGCTTTGTTCTCAAGAGGTCCAGTCCAAACAGGAACCACCACTCCTAAGTATAATGTGGTGTCATGACCTCTCTGTCCCTGCCTCTCTACCTGCTGCCATAGACACTCTAAACCATGCTTTGCTGCATGGTTTAAAAGCCTCTGACACTGGGTCAATGCCTGCCTCTCGCTGGACCAATCCCACAAGCAAGACACATACAGTTATCCCTGGGCCCCTGACCACCCCACCCAGCTATCCTTCTCCTCTTTCTGGCCAGAGGCCACTTCATTCCAGCACATTCCCTTGGCTCCTCAGCCAAGTGTAGCTGGATGTCACCCCAACCCTCACTCAGAGCACAAAGAGGCTCCAGTCATGGTCACCAGGCCTCCACCTGAGCAGTCATTGCCAGCTTGCTATGCTCATCCTGCATCCCTCCTGGCACAGCTGGCTGCTCCCTTCTGAGGAAGGGTTTCCACACACTCCATCTCCTGGTCCTCTTCACCTGGTGCCACTCCTTCCCATCACTCTGAGCTGTGTCCTCCTCCATCCAGCCCTGGGCTCCATATTCCACCTGCCTCTTCCCAGTCTACAGGTTCTTGCTGATGCTCTCAGCCAGCCCTCCACTTCCTGAAAAGGAGTGGGACAGTCACAGACAAAGGTCAGTCCCACCCTGAAGGTGGCTAAAAGATGACTCAAACTTATTATTCTGCCCTCAAATTCTCACCAGTAAACAGGTTGTGGCCACCTGCCACACTTGTGGCAATCACTCTGTTAAGTCGTACCTTCCAGGAGCCACTTACAGAAGCAGTAAATAATTCCAACTACCTCCTGAGTCCTTGTGGCCTATGGAGCTCTGTCCTCACCTATGTCCCTTTCCTCCTTACTCAGCTCCAACCACATGACTCTCTTTTGTCCTCTGCACAGGCCAAGCTCGTTCCCACCTCAAGGCCTTTGCGGCTGCAGAGCCCTCAGCCTGGAGCTCTGCCCCCTAGAACCGACTTCGAGACCTCTTCATTCGCCTCAGGTCCCAGCCCCAAGTCACATCCTCAGGATGCTCTTCCCCACGCCCTCTAGACACATCGGCCCCCTGCCTGCTTGCTGATACCCAGTTCACCCCTTGTGAACTGTCAGCACAAGGGCAGAACTTCTCTCCCTGCCCACTGGCACCACCACAATCTAGAGGGACGCCTGGCCCAGGTCAAGAGCACACAAGATGCCACACTGCCCTGATCTCACAGGGAGACAAGTGTCCAAGCAGAGGGCCTCAGTCTGTTCTATGACCAGCCCAACAGGGCCTGCCCACCAGGGTCATCCTAGAGCCTCCCCCAGGGCTGCACATCAAAGGGATGTGAAGAATGGTGACCTATTTAATAATGAGGGATTGTAAGAACAGGACACACCTCTGTACTTACCCAGAAGATGATGTTGTAGCTGAACAGGAGGTACTTGTACCAGCAGCTGACCTCAGCATTTGAGTATCGGTAATAGTGCATCTTCTGAGATGAGCCTACAGAGACAGGGACCATAAGAGGCAGGCTTAGTTCCCAAACACGACCCTAGAACACCCTCACAAGAAAGAGCCAAGCTGAGGCTTAGAATCAGACTCCAGAAATCCCCACACAGTCTCCTAGTGTCCTGTTAAACCAAGCACAGGTCCACTACCAATGCCAGCTCCTGGGGAAGCAGCACTCTGTTAGCCTTGGGAGACAGAGGAACAGGAGGAGAGTTTTGAAACAAGGGAGATAATGATTTTCAGTTATCTTGTAAGTCTCAAGAATTTCGCTTGGAATCCTTCCAAACACTCCTCTCATTTCTTCAAGGCTACATATTGATTTTCCTACCTTTTGCTAAGGACACAAGAGTTCAGAGAAGTCGTGTGACTTGCTCAAAGGCAAGGAAGCAAGGACAGAGCCTAGGAAGTGAACCAAGGACAGTGGGTTCCACAGTCCACATTCCTCCCATCCATAAAGCCAGCCAAAGAAACGGGACTTAACCACAAAGCACCGTGTCCAGGAGGAGCAAGAAAAGGCTGTGCAGCTTGGCTTGCTGGCTGTGGGCACCATGCAGAGCCAAGGCAGGTAGGCAGGTAGGTGGGCAGGCTCTGTGTTTGCTTTCAAACATCTGAGGCCACCTCCCAGCTTTAGTGGACACCAGGGAACCCTGACAACCTGCCCTGAGTAGAGGCCCCACGACCCCATAGCACATCAGTCAGCGCACCCAGCTTTCCTCCTCTCCAGCCCAGCGCTGTCTGCCAGGACCTCAGGCTCCCGGGGCTGCTATAAGGCCTAGACTACACAACCTTCACAGGAATGCCTGTGACCTGAGGGGTTAAGAAGGGGAGCCATTTGTCTGTGGCCATCCCCAAGGTCCCTCACAGTGTCCCAAGAAAAGGTGAATGCCATCAAAGGGGGATTCTGAGGCCCTGGCAGACCAGTCCTACTTTGAACCCAGTGGCAAATCAGTGACCCTGAACTGCTCCACCATTCCTTGTCCCCTAAGTGGGGCTGAATGGGAGGGGGCCCCAACTTGGGGACAGGGCAGGGTCCGTGGTCACACAGGGAAATGTCCCCACCCGTCTGCCCCTGTTCACCTTCCACTTTCCAGGGCACACAGGGCCAGGGCAAACAAGAACAAACAAGTCCACTCTGGCAGCAAGGAGACAGCACGCCCTGACTGCCGTAAGAAGCCAGCCTCTGCACTTTCCAGAGAAGAAGCTACTTGCAAAACCCCTTCTCAGGAGGCGGCCACAGAGCCCAGGGCTGGTCTGTAAGGTTCTGAAAAAGTGATGTCGGCAAGGGACATGAGACCACACTCCCCTCAAAACGGGTCCTACCACTAGCTGCTCAGCAGCCCTCAAGTGTGGCACAGACCCTACCATGTTTTGCTCTGCTGCAGCTTTCCCAGGAGGGACAGAACAACAGTGCCCTGATGATAGAGCCTGGCTAGTCAGAACTCAAACCTAGCCGGGGAGGCCACAGCACCTGGCAGCTCCCCTGACCGCCCCTCGCTCCACACCCATAACACCACCCTGCAAGCATGAGGGAACGCAGCCCTCCTGAGAGCCTAGTAACCAATGGCAGGGCACACTTGAGTCCTGACACTGAGGGGGACAGGTTGGCTGCAGGGAAAGTGAGGAGCTCCCTACTGGGACACCGCCATCTTCCTGCAGCAGAACAACCCAGCCAAACCCATCAAAGGCCCCACACCAGAGCCTCAGCATCCCATCTGAAACACAGCTCTTACTGATCAGGCCCTTATCAGAATCACAGATTCTTCAGAACCCAAATCTGCAGCAGGCCTGGGTGAGGCCTTATATCCTTCTTACTGATAAGTACTTCAGCTGATGAAGACATTCCAGCAGGATCCAGTCAGGTGTCTGCCCGAGGAAGGGGGGGTGCAATCCTTCAGGGTCCTGAGAAGGCAGAGGGGCCATGCTGGCCAGGCCTGGGGTAACAATCAACCAAAGGAGCTAACACGCATCCACTTGTGTTCCACAGATGACAGAGCCCTAAAGCATTGGGGGTTTTGTTTTTTGATTTGAGGTATCTGGCGGAGGGGCTACAGGAAGGAAGACTCATAGGTACAGGAAAAAAGCACTTTTTAAGTTCAGCACAGTTAACAGCCAGCTCAACTAGAAATACACTAAGTAGGCAGGAAAAGTGTTCTAAGTGGTAGAAACCCTGTTTGTGTTTGTGGCCAAGGTGATCTTGACCCTTAAGAATGCCCTCTACCAATTCCTGTAGAAGTCTGGAAGGTCCAGTAAAACACGGTGGTACCCAGATGCTTAGGAACCCTAGAAGGATTCCTAACCATGGCAAAGAACCTCCTAGAAGCTCTAAGGAAGTAAAGAGCAGAGTCCCTCCCTTCCCCCAGCCTGCAGTCCACAGAGGAATTACCCAAGTAGCAAACAGGTTTGTATGGTACTAGTGGACTCAGTTCTACGGCCTCTTGGCCCTTGGGGACACTCACCCTGAAGACCTCCACTCTCCTTCTGCTCCAACTGGGTTATTAAGTGCACTCATACACCACTGGGGACCTCACAAAGACGCAGGTGGCAGACACTTCCATAGGATGCCTGGCTTCTTTCCCCATTGGTTTCACCTTCTTCCATCCCAAAACCATACAACCAACCTGGAGATAACTCTGTGTACACAGAACAGTGAGGTCTGAACCCAAACTGGCATATCTCAACAGTGATACCTGATCCCAAATGACCCCAAAGGGATCATGATCTTGGCAACTTAGTTTATTTGCTAAGTCATACCAGATGATAACAGGAGGTATTTTAGCCCTTTACCAACCAATATGTTCAATTAACACCAATGTCATTTACTTCGACACACACAAACACACACACGTTGTATGCATGACTAAGAATCTTAATTTTCTATAAGTTAATGAATACACTTTTCCCTAATACTAATTACTTCTCCAGCAGAGAAGAAGCTCAAACTGTCTCAACTCCAAGAACTGATTAGCACAAAACAAAGTATATACATGGCAAATAGGAGGCATATGTTTGTCAAATCATTGACCTCTCAAAACAGGGCATAAAAGGAATTATTAATAGTGCTGGGACAGCTAATCAGGAATCTGAGGAGAATTAAACAACCTAAAGTCAATCTAAATATTTAAAGGGTGCATAGATACTCATGTGTACACATCCTCAGGAGACGCTATTTCAGCAAGCTCATGTTAATCATTTGTTCTCCTGAGGTACTAGGAAAACAAATCCAAAGTGCCAAAAACTCCCATATGATTAAAAATAACAGTAAAATAAGAAAGGAAACAGAAATGATAAGTTGTCTGCAGTGCATCAATTACAAGAAAAAGTAAATAGTTAAGATCCAGAAAAACTCATACCCAATAAAAGACTGTCATTTTAGGTAAACAATACTGACATGATATAGAAACGGGCAGTCAATATAATTAACAGATGTAAAAATATTCAATGTCACTGAAAATTAAATTCAAAGACAACCCAGAAGTCCTGTTTTACATTAACTTTTCCACCATTGCTGACAAGCACATTCATACTTGGCTGGCAGCAGACCGACCTGCTTTTACCCTTGGAAAGCAACAGTAACAGACATTCAACATCAAAGGCACGTGGCCATACCCTGAATCTAATGAATTCACAACTAAGGATGTGCCTCGTGAAAATAAGCCAGCAGAAGAAAGAGAATATGAATTAAATATGAAACAATAACATCCTCATTTGCAATTATAAAGCAATTTGTAAGCTTGTGGGTAAAAGCTGAAATGGAGTGTAGGAGTACAAGAATTGCTGTATGCGTGGTAGCCTTTAAGTGATTTCTCAAAAGTTTCCATTCTTACCCTTATCCACTGTGGTATAATAAATGCTAATGGAGGGGGTCACTGCCTGGGGGGAAGTCCTATACCCACCACAAACAGGGTTCCTCATCTGCTCTATACTATATTACACTGTGATATCCTCCCTGTTGCCCTTTTCTAATTAACAAAGCAGCACACACTTAACTGTAAGAAAAAAAATATATACATATACGTATGTATGTATTTGACCAATTCAGAAATGTACAACGTTAACTGCCAACAAGAAACCCCTAAACTGGGCCAGAGATTTAGCTCAGTGGTTCCGGCGCCTGCCTCACAAGCACAAGGTCCTGAGTTCAATCCCGGTGACCACATACAATGCTAGGTGTGGTGACTCACGCCCACCAGCCATCAATACCACATACCACAGTGCCAGGTGTGATGGCTCATGCCTGTAATCCCAGCACTCAGGAGGCAGAGGCAGGAGGATTGCTGAGTTCCAGGCTTGCCTGGACCATATAGTGAGCTCAGGGCCAGCCTGAACTACAAAGCAAGACCCTGTCTCAAAAAAAAAACAAACAAACAAACATTAAACAATGGTTTGCCAATTGTTTGGGCCATGACGGATGCACTCGATGGGCTGAGGGTATAGCAGCAATTGAACAGCAGGCATGAGGCCCTAGGTTCAATCCCCAACACTTATAAAAGTAAACAAACAAGGGCCGGAGGGTTAGCTCAGTGGTTCCGGCGCCTGCCTTGCAAGCGCAAGGACCTGGGTTGGATCCCCAGTAACCACATATAATGCTGGGTGTGGAGACACGTCCACCAACAATCAACACCGCATACCACAGTGCCGGACGTGGTGGCTCACGCCTGTAATCCCAGCACTCGGGAGGCAGGGACAGGAGGATTGCTGAGTTCGTGGCGGCTTGCCTGGGCACCATAGTGAGCTCAGGGCCAGCCTGAACTACAAAGCGAGACCCTGTCTCAAAAGCAAAAAAAAAAAAAAAAAAAGTAAACAAACAAAATACTTTTAACAAAAATCAATGCAGTGTATGCACAACTAAAATAGTCTTCCTTAAACACTATCTCCATCACATGCTATGCAGTTACATTTGCTGTCATTTTTTTTTTTTGCAAAATTATACCTGCACATCATCTAAGAATCAACCACTATAAAATCTCCCTTTAGTAAAAGACTCCTGCTTCACTCTGAGGCCAAGCTATCCCCTTTCCATGGGGCACTTCACACTGACTCTTGTTGCTTCTAGTCTTAGAAATGTTGGTATCTAATATGCGTGAATTACTATTCTTTGGCATTACTTATCTACTTCCTACTAAACTCTGGAGGGCTGGAGTCATTTTCAGAAATGACATTAGGATGAGCACATAAATTATCAAAGTGAACCATGTCAATCACGACTGCTTTTCTTTTCCTGTGCAACTCTGCTTTCTCTGGAATTGGTAATTTTTATTTTTGTTTGTTTCATTTTCTATGAATTTATCAACTCAACTTCAATATCTGTTATTTAAATCTCTCAATAAGTTCTATTTCTGTTTCTTCTTCCAGAAGAAATTCCTCTGGGAGCCTCCTGTGACACTCTATCTTCACTTTTCTCTTTTGAGACACGGCCTATAGGACATCCAATCTTTGTCACATTTGTGGATAAACTCCTCAGTAGAAAAGCTAAATTCTTCTGACCAGGCATTTCAGAAAACATCTTTATTCTACCTTCAGTCTGCAACAAGCGTGGCTGTGTGTAGAATGCTAGACTGAACCTCAGTTTCATGGAGAACAGCGAGAAGGCCACATTCACAACCTTCTGTTTTCTGGAGCATGAGAGGCCAGAGCCATGGATCCTCACCTTTGATTTCACCATTTCCTTCTGTGACTGGCAGAATCGTGTCTCAGGCACAATGAGATTTCAAGTACTGATCTATATCTAGCCTCTTCCACGGGGCTTGACATTCATTCCGTGGAACCTTTGAACCTCTATTCTTCTAGGAAATGTTTTCCTCTGGGAGTTTGCCACTTGCATTTGTCTCTGTTCTCCCATTTCTGTAGGTGTGGAAATTCTGGCTAACCTCCTAATTCTTACTTTTTTGGTCACATTACCCATATGTTTTTCTTTCCTCCTCCTCCCCCCTCCCTCCTCCATACCACTTTATCTTCTAGTAATTCTCATGTTTTTGCTCTGCCATATTTTTAAATAACTTTTTGTTCTGTAAATGCACCTTTTTTTTTTTTTTTTTTTGACAAGGTCTCACTTTGTAGTTCAGGTTGTCCCTGAGCTCACTATGTAGCTCAGGCAAGCCTCGAACTCAGCAATGCTCCTGCCTCTGCCTTCCTAGTGCTGGGATTAAAGGCTTGAACCGCCAAGCCCGGCATTTGTGGTATGAGGTACTGATTGCCAGTAGGCGTGGCCACCACGCCTGGTACTGTTGCATGTGGTTACTGGGGATCGAACCAGGGACCTTGGGCTTGCAAGGCAGGCGCCAGAACAACTGAGCTAAATCTCCCGCCCAGTAAATGCACCTTTTTTTATAATGTCCTGTTCTTATGTCATAAAAACAGGCTGTTGCAATTTGCTCTTTTCCTGTTTGTTTTGCTTTCACTTTAGGTTCCTTCGTCATAAACCCAGAAGTTCTCAGCAATTCTCATGATTGAGTAACTAAGAAAGTGAGTCCTCAGGCAGGTGAGTTTCTGTCCACTGTGATCTGCTGACTATTTGTGGGGAAATCCTTGTGGCTGGCATCCTTTGTTTTCTCTTGTTAGCTTGGTGTGGCTTCCCCAGTGAGGTTAAAGGAATAGCTGTCAGTGTTTTAGGACGGCAGTGGGTTAGAAAGCTGCGGTGTGGGGGTCCTCTTACATTATCAACCCCAAGAAACCTGGAGTCCCCTAAGACCTCACTTTTCCAGTATTTGGTTAAAGTGGGAGAGGCAGATGCAGCACGAAATAGAAGAAAAGTAACTTTGTGATATAACCAGGTCAGCTGCTTCCCGACCATTCTTCCATCTATGTGTCTGATTCTCGCCTTCTCCTCCTGGTCTCTGAAATAATCCAGCACCATTGATTCCCACATTTTAAACTGAGTCATCATCTACGTACTACAAGCTCAAAATTTTTCTCCTGCTGTTTTCTTTCCCATTCTCCACAACCTCGTAAATTGAAACCTTTTTTAAATTCCCATTAATTTATGTGTGGTTTTAACAGAAAGTAGAAGAAAAAGTAAAACTAGGTGTGATGTTCATATCACTCTTTTATCCATTAGATACCAGAAAGACGTCAAAGAATATTTAGTTGCCACTGATGAACAAAGTGAAAAAATTAAGGAAGTATAATCCATCAGCATGTAAAGACAAAGAGCAAGAAGAGACTACATATGCAATTAAGGTTACTAATCAACCAGTCTTAAAATAGGGAGGTTACTGTTCAGGTCCAATGTACAGCTTACCCTGTGGAAATCAAAATCCAGAGACGCACAATTCCCTTACGTCAAATGATATGTACCTGCACATACCCTATTTATAAAGTTTAAATCATCTCTAGATTCTTATCATATCTAATACAATATAAGTGCTTTGTAAAGTGTTGCTTTCTGTGTTGTACAGAGAATATCATCAAGAAAAGTCTGTATCTCCCTCAAATGGCACTCCCTAAGAACAAAGTAGCTGTCTGTCCTCTCATCTGGTACTTAGCACCCCACACCCAGAAAAAAGCCAGCCCCTCCAATGGAGACTTCAGAAGGAGGACAGCCACCTAAAGACACCGCCTGTGAGGTCTCCCCTACCTGGAGTTCTCAGCACCACCTCCCTGACTTGTCCTCTTTAGATAAAATCTGCTTTAAAATGAGGCAGTGACTGCCTGGGTAAGGCAACACTATCCGTACAAGAGCTGGTGGGAGATGCAGAACCTCAATCCCCTTAGCCTGTGTTTTAACAAGACCCTAAAATAAGATTAAAATTTGAGAAGCTCTGAGATACACTCATTTCTGATACAGAAATACAAATGAGAGGAGAAAAGACTAAGAGAAACAGACAGATTGAGGCCAAAAAGGAAGGAAGCTAAGGACAGTGGAGAAGAGGAACTGGGTACTGGAGGCCAGGGGCATCCAGGCCACACAGTGCTGTCTGACCTTGCACATGGATAGCACATGTTTCTGGGCCTTCCATGGCCCATCCTCCAGAGGACAGTTAACACCCTCCTGTGATGGGGCACCAGCTCTGTTTCTGGGCATGCAAACTTGTCCCCAAGCCCATAAAGGCAGACTACAGACCAAGCAGCCCCCTCTCGGTCTCTCAGGTATCCCCATGAGTGTGGCTGCAACATGGGCTCTGCAAGTACATGTCCACCATCCATGCAGATACCACCTGCTAGGAGGCCCCTGACTCCTGTCCACTCCCTTCTAATAATCGAAGATCAGTCTTCCTCACTCCCCACATGGGGAAGGTCTGAGGTTACTTAACCGACTCCCTGAATTCCAACACCACCCTCCTTTGCTCTCCTCTTTGTTCTGAGGACCCAGTTTGCCCCAATGACAGCACCACCAATCCATGTTCCAAGCCATAACTGACCTTTTCCCTCACTGTCCACAGCCAGCCATTCACCACAACTCTACCATTCCCTGGCCTGAGGCTCAGAAGACTGGCACTCAACCCGTAACAGGTCCATCACACAGGACGTCAGGTACAACACACTGGCACTGGATGTGAGGCCTCCGAGGAGGTAGGGAGCACAGAACAGGAAGAGACTCCAATAGGAAATGGGGCTACTATGGTGAGCAGAGCAGGAGGCACCCAAAGAAATCTCACAGAGCAACCATGTTGTGCCTCAGTCCCAAGGTGCAGCCTCCTCTACAAGCATGGAGCAGCTCTCTCTGTCTCACCTGCTGAGTCAGAAGTTTCTATGTTCTTCACTGATCTATCCCCAACCACCCAACAGCCCAAGCCTAGGCTCAGTTAGACACACACCAAGGTGGCAGCCACTCACAGGATCAAGAAATGTCCCTCTACCACAAGAAGACACCCCCAAGCTGACCCAGTGCCTTGACACATAGGTTCCCTATGGTCTTGAGGGCACCAGGCCCTGACCACCAGTCCTAGAATAGCCACCACAAAGAGGTTCAAGTGAGGCCAGGCCACCAACTGGGCCCCACTAGGCTCTCCAAAGGGCCTGAGGCTCTGAGCACTTGACTTCTTGTGAAAACACTGAACTTAGCAAATTAAGCTTTGTGAGTTTCCACCACCAGAAACCCACAAGCCAAACCTGCTGAGTTTCAGGAGCATTAAGGGGCCTCCTTGTTAATTTTGTGAGAGGCAGCTTTTGTTACTTCAGTGCTGTCCTCTGGAAAGGAACTGAAGGAGGATGTATGTGGGTCAGAGGAGGGAGGCGGGAAGGAAGGGCTCAGTGGGACAGACTGGGCCTGCAATGAAGGTCACCTTATCCAGTGATTTGAAAACTTATTATTTTTATTACTTTTTAAGCTACAGGAGTCTTCGCTCAAAGTAGCTCTGACTCAGAAGCTCAGCACGGAGCCAGCATAGCAGGTAGCTTTTCTCTGCAGATGGCTGGTGAAAAGCAGGCTTCCATGAGTTGCCCCCTAGAAAATAATCCAGCAGATCCTAAACCCTACAGAACATGGAGACTCTCCAGGTGATGTGTCCAGAACCCCCCAAGACCAGTGCAACAGGACTGGGGCACATTTGCAAATGCACATTTTCACAGAGCTGTCTTTCACAGCAGTCAGCTCAAGGAGGTCCCATGGATTAAAATCTAAAGCAAGCCAAGTATTAAAACAAGAATTAATGAGTCTGTTCTAAAACACACACACACACACAGGCAAACACAAAACTATGGATATATAACAAATAGAAGAGTTCCTTACAGTAGTATGCCAAAGCGTGTCAAAGGAATCATATAATCAGATCATCACCATTTAGAAACCACGACAAAAATAACCCATCCTATCAAGACTCATCAGTGGGTCCCTGACACTAGCTATTGAAAGCCTGACAGGAAACAGCACGTTTGCATAGTCTCAAAGTATCTCCCCATAGAGCACTTATAATTACAAAGAACAACATAATAATTTAGCAGACAAGAAACCAACAGACAACACACTGAACAAATAACCACTGCTCATATCCCCAGTAAATCAGTCAAACTGAGTCAAGGTAGCATCGTGCATCTCCTCAGAACACTCAACCAGGACAAGCGCTCCTACACGTCCTGAAAAAACACACAATCCTAAGGATCCACTCATGAAGAAACATCAGCCTCGAATTGCTGGTTGAGTCTGCAAATAACTGGCCTCAAGTCAAAACACAGAGGATGTAGTCCTTTCCCTTCAAAATTAAAATAAAGAAGAAAACAAGCAGACAAAACCTTCCCGGCAATAAACAAACCTCAGGCCCCTGAAAAGACTTTCTAAATGATTCATCACCAGGCTGCTCTTTCAAGCGCACAGCTTCGGGGCAGAACGAGGTAGCACCTGTGCCCAGGTGAAGTAGGGCCTGCTCACCACAGCTGTGCCCACCCCACTGCTCCAAGGCTGGGGAGAGGTAGCCAAGCCCGCCTGGCCCTTCCAGGCCTACAGGCTGATTTCCTGCACTACTCTTCCTCTGCCATTCCTCACAGCAGGACGTGGGGGCAACACCTCAGGCTGCCCCACATGCTATGATGCTCAGGATAAGTTCTGAAACCTGGGTCTAGGCTAGGCCTCTGTACACAGACTCCTCCTTCGGGCCCCAGGCAGAAGCTCCAAAGAGAAAGAGAAAGAGCCTTTTCCTCCTCTGGGTTCACAGAAATACTGAGAGCATGCTGTGTGCCTCCAGATCCTGTGTCCCCTTGGAAGCTGTGCCATTAGGCTGGAGGCCCAAGGGCTCCCATCTCCCAAAGCAGCCAGCCCCAGGCAGGGAGAAAGGCTGAAAAGGCTCTGCTCCACTCCAGGAAGTAACCACTCACTTGCACATTCCAGACATCCAGAATGATGCTCCAGACAACTCCAGCACAGAGTAGGGCCTGGGCTGGAGCTGTGTCTCTCTTCTTCTCCCACACAAAGCCCAGGTCAGTGCTGGAAGCCAGGCAGGAGGCTGCTTTGACCTGCACTCACTGAGGATGCTACAGCTAGAGGAACGTAGGTTTGGGAGCAACGGCAGGGCCTGGCAGATAAATGGGCAACCAAGTCTGCTGCTGGCACACGCTCTTTGACCCCACCAGCAGAGCCACTGTCAGTCTTCCCCAGCCTGGCCTGGGCCCTGGAGACAGAACCAATACAAAACCAGTGCGAGCACCTTTGCCAGGCCACAGTCCACTATGATCCAGAGCTGAGCACCACAGATATTCCAAGGCCAGAACGGGCGGCTCTGAGGGAGAAATAACTTTGCTCCAACAACTGGGTCTCTAATGGCTGTTGTGGAGCAGCTTGTGGAGCAGCCAGGGTCTGACCTGCATGCCTATCAACATCTGGAGTGCGCTTTGTGGGGCTGCTCTCTTCCTACCTCCCCTAAAAAACTCTCAGAAAACAAGATTACACGTATTTACACCTCTCTTCCATTTTTCATGGCTAAGACCCAAAAGGATTATGGCTGTAAGATGTTTAAAAATCTGTGTACCAAAACTGTGTACTTTGCTACAACATACTCTATTTGATGGCAAACCACACACTCTCCACACCTCATGGCATTCTGGAGAGCCCCGTATCTTTCCCTGTGGCTCCAGCGGGACGTTTTCCAGCCTAGGGCAGCGCCTGGCTCCTGGCCTCCAAGCAGCACAAAGCCTGGAGACAAAAGATTTACAACAAACAAACAACCTTGCCAAAGAAGCTATGAAAAATGAAGCCTACTGGGGAAAAATAAACAATACCAAGTGCTGAAGCATGTCAAAAGAGAAAAGGAGCAGGGGAAGAATGCAGTTTTTCAGAACCTGCAAATCAATGGTGGGAAACTGCTGACAGAGACTGAGAGGAATCTGGCAGGAGTCTGGGGAAGGTTAGTGGATCAGCCCTCAACGGAACCCAGAAGGGCATGGGGCCCGTAGGAGAAAGGCCTCATCACAGGCACTAGCTTCACTAGCTTCACAAGGAAGTCAGCGCTGGTATAAGAGCCATCTCAAGTTTTTTCTGCTGCAAAACTACTACAAAATGTAAATTTACAGTCCCTCTCAGAAGTGTTTATTTGAATTTCAACATACATGGAACATCTTTATATAGAATGCTCCAAGTTTTCAACAAAATGCAAACAACACCTACAACCTAATTCCGGAATTAGGAATTGTCCTCCAGCTGGAAAGGATGGGGCAGACGGGCTGGCGAGTAATACCAGATGGCAGGGAGGCTCCTATTACCCACCCCCAGCTCCCTGCCCTGGAGACGACCTCAACAGCATGCTCTCAGCCATTGGGGCTTCCTCAGCCCCAGACTCAGGATCTCTGCTCTACCCCACACACGCAAGGGAAGGGGCCACAGAGCCAGAGCTGCCAGACACATTTACAGCAGACAACATGAAGGATGACAAGAAGGAAGCCTGCAAAACCACAAAGCAGACTTCAGACTGTATGTGAGAACAACATGGCAGGTGCCTGGGTGGGTGCTTTTCAAACTTGAAAGTACAGGCGGATCACCTGGGGCTCTCCTTGAAAGGTAGATTCTGATTCAACCAGTCTGAGGTGAAGCTCCCTGGTGAGGCCACAGTGCCCAACAGCAGACCCGTGGGTGGCACCTTTGCCTAGCAAAAATGAAGATGCCTGCAAGAACAGACCACAGCACTGATGCACAGAAGGAAAACAACCACAAAAGGAAGCTCATCCTTACTGCACTGGTTCTACAGGGACACAATCAGCTTTCAAAGGGAAATGTTTTAATTTTGGAATTTGTTCAGTATTTTAGTGCAACCCACTGGATCATCACGTGTGTGTGTGTGTGTGTGTGTGTGTGTGTGTGTGTGTGTGTTGTATGTAGTACTGGGGATCAAACCCAGGCACCTGTGAACACCAGAGCCACTGAGTCAGAGCCCCAGCCCATCACAGATCATCTTCAGCCCCATATCACAGCTGTGAGTCTCCTTTGACCAAAGGAGGACAGAAGCCTGCCTCTTGGCCCCTTGGACTTCTTCCAGAAGGCGGGGCCGCAAAGCCCAAAGACAATGGGGAGGCAAACAGTAGAGAAGCAGTGGCTGGGGGTGTGGAAGGAGGCTGGGGGAGGGGTAACAGGTCAACATCCTACCCTGGAGGGGTTGAAAGAGAGAACATTTTGCTTCATGGAACCTTGACAAAATTTAAACCCAACCCAATCCTAAAGGAGAAAAATAGGCATATTTAAGTACAGAGGGTATTTCTGTCTTAATCTTTCTACTAATAGCCTGGCCTCATTTTGGCAAGAGATAAAATGAAAAGCTCTACTCCTCTGTCCTTGGGTCCAACTTCACAGTGGAAAGCTGATGTCTAATAAACAGGCGGAACGTGGCTTTTCCAAGAAGGGGGGCAAACTGTGGTCTGATGCACAGAGCACAGTCCAAGAACTCGTGTTGCATGTCTGGGCACAGTGCTTTGCTGGGTTTCTCTGGAAAACCAGACCTGTGCTAAGAGACTGTCCAACCTTCAGAACTCAAAGAAGTACCAGTAAGAGAGGGGGCACTTTCTTCATCCCACCTGAGGACATGCTCCGAAGGACCCTGAGTCAGTGAGAATGGTGCAAGGCAGTGACTGACTCTTTAAAGATCAAGGCATAAAACAAGAAAAGTCACGGCTGAACCCTTTGCAAGTCCCTGTGAGTAATCTTCCCTTCTGTCTTCCAGGCTAAGACCCAGCACAGGGATACTGTTTATAGATAGGGTCGCCTAGCAAGGGCTGGATTCATACCTAAGCCACTACCTGTGTCCTTCCAAGCACAGTGAGACCTCACACACGCCTGTCCCAATCTTGTTTGGTACAACTACCCTGGAAGTGGCATCCACATTTCATTCACGTGACAGTGAACTCCAGTTCCTGTGACTTTTGAGTCTCAAGGACGTCACAATGTTCACTAAAATAAGGACGCCCCAAGGCTCAGTGCTCTCCAGATTGAAATTTGCTTCCTAATTTGTAAGAGTTAGCTGATGAGAGTGTCAGGTAAGACTGAGGGCTGATCTGAAGATGGATGGATTTTGAAAGCGCAAAGTAAATTGTTCTGTACAAACAACTCTATTCCAAAGGCCAGTGGACCCTGGAGACTCCTATGCAGTTTACAGCAAGAAGCAAAACAAGCTGGGATAGGCACAGCTCCATGAAGAAGATCAAAGCAGTGACGAGAGAGTGAGAGAAACACCCAGCCCCACCTGTGACCATACATGGCTCACAGTGGAGCCCTGGAGAGAATGCTCAAGCCCACCCAAAGCTGGGAGAAGAAGACATTTTGAAGAAGAGGCATGGGGTGTTTCCCCTCAGTCAGAGAAAATTCCTCAAGATCAGTGATGAAAATCAATTGTCTTCTCAAGCAGCCCTGTCACTGATGGCTACACCTATTTCAAGGATGGTAAGTGCACACGGGAGTGGGCGTCTTCCCCCAGGGAACAGGAGGCCAGAACTCCCTCCCCTGACACAGCTGCATATGCATCCTCAATGACCAAAAACAGGTTGTGTGTATGTGTGTGTTTTCATTGTGCCAGCCACCATCAAATCCAGTAAACAAAGGGAAGCCTCAGCATTGCTGGGAGACAGGGCTACAGCCAGAGGAACTGGGATATGGCCTGGGCACTGCGGTGCCTTTGGCACAGTGGCCAGATCCCCACCAGGCAGGTTCTGACCAGCCCATGGCCCAACACCCGCCTAAACCTGAGATGGCAGAACAAAGGAAATCGGCTTCAGCTCAGGCAGCGGGGGCGGCTTGCCAGTGAGCAGGCTTTTCCGCAGCAGAGTGCTTAAGTAGGGACAAGGGACACAGGGTGAGCACAAAGGGACATGGGGGCCCACAAGACTGACAGCAACCCAGGCACGAGCCTGGCCCCCACCCAAGGGCACAGCTGGCCTGCAAGAGCTCAGGCAGAATACACTCCCCAAGGTGGTGGGCAGGCAGTAGACAAGCTGGCCAGGCAATCCTGCTTGTCCCAGCTGCTGGGAACAAGTACCCAGGGGACTCCAGACACAGCACAGGGCTGGGAGGAAAATAGGAGCTTGACAGAGGTATCCACAGAAAGCAGGGTTCCTCAGGTCCCAGGGAAGGGGAGGGCATAAGAAGAAGGCAGGGTTCAGAGTCTGAGAACATGGGAGGGTCCAGGGGAGGCTTTCGACTTACAGTGGAGCACAAGAGGCTCCAGCAATAACACCGGTGCTGGCCACTCCTTTCCCGCTCCAGTCCCAACCCCCGAAATCCACAATGGGAGGCAGCAGGAAATCAGGGCAAGCCATGAATAGCTCTACTGTCAGTCCCCAGGCCCCACCTCCTCTGCTCCACAGGTCAGGCCCAAGGCCACTAGGCCACAATGGAAGCCTCTGTGCAGCAGGCCCCAGGCCAGGATGACAAGGCTATGGCCGGAGAGTTCTGTGTCCCTCCCAGCTGTGTGTCCCTGCAGGGGTGAGGAAGAGGAGGTCGAGCAGGGATGCAGGCCACAAGCCCACCAGACCAGGGGCCAGCGGCTGGGCTATCAGACAGCCAGTCCTCCATCTCCCTGCGCCCTACCCTGCCCTAGCTCAGAGCAGCCAGAGCTCAGCAGGGAGGAGGCTGTGGTCAGCTCAGAGGCACACAGGAGCTTTGGGGACAAGAAAACAGCCAGAAAGCTCTTAGGACAGAAGACAGAAGCCACCCTCTCTTCCTCCCCCAATCCACCCCAAGAAGGAAAGCTTCCTCTGCCCTACCCCTGCTTCTCCTCTGAAAGAAAGTATTGCTCAAAACAGAATTATTATTTACCCCTGTGCCTCTTACTAATGCCTGTGGGAGCAGACAGGAAACAGGAGACCCCAGAGTAGTGGGAGACAGACAGAGGCCAAGGCAGAGGCCTGACCCTCACATCAGCCCAAGACATGGCCATGGCAGAAGGCCAGCTCCAAGGTTCCTGCTTCACACCCACCCAGGTCCTGCCAACCCCTGAGGAAGCTAAAACTCACATATGAACAGCCACTTCTCCCTCCAGGCCAGACCCGCGCTGGCGGTTTCCTCACATTTTGGTGCCCAGGCCTCAGAGCTGCAGGCCACAACCAGGGCTGCAAAGATCACTCTGGAGGAGGCAGCCAACTTGAACTGAGCCCAAGATAAGTGTGGCACAGACAACTGCCCTCCCAACCATAATCCACTAGGAAGCAGGAGAAACCTCAGAAACTCCCATTCTCCCTCCAGGAACCACAATAGCCGTGTTCCTTCCTGTTAGGTACCAGTGCCTCAACCCCACAAGTGGTCACCCCAACACCAGGGGCACCTGACACTGGGCTTATGGAGACAAAATGCTGCACATAGCCTCGCAGCACAATGGCCTGCCATAGTCACTGAATGGCTCTGCCCACAGCCCATATGCAGGCCAGTTTAAGAGCCAGTGCGCCACCATGGGAATGTGAGGGAGGAACCCAGGCACGCCTGATTGGGCCTGAACATCTGGTGACAAGGTCTCAAGGGAGCAGAACTGAAGGGGTCAGGACAGAAATAGGGATGTTCATTGTTTCTCACCACGTACATTATGTTTTAAATGAAAAAGTTAAACCTCAATTAATATTTCAATGCTTAGGCACAAAATATTCGACTTATAGTCTTTCTCCAAGCAGCTTCTAATATCCCCCCAGAACAGGGAGCCCTGGGGGAAGGGGAGGAGAGTGCCAGCCTTGAAGCCAGCTCAGCTCCCTGCTTACAACTCCAAGTCCCAAAATAGAAAAGTTTTCCTTAGAGCGAGAATAAGAACAGATTCTGACAAAAGCAGAAAGAAACTGAAGTTATCCCACGCAGCAGGACCCCAAGGTCCAGGTGACACCTGTGTGATGAAGAAGCTTAGGGGAAGTGTCCCCAACTCATGTACAAGCTCAGCATCCTGGTGTTAGGAACCAACCCCACTTTAGCAGCTAAAGAAAGCTATTTCAACAGATTTCTAGGCCTGGCTCAACTCCAAGGACAAACTAAAAACAGTTTCTACAAAATCCCAGCTCAAAACCCCCATCCTTTAACCACTAAACTCCATGTAACTTTCAGAAAATGGAAGCTGCAAAATGGAGTTATGAGGCACACTTGTGTATTTATTCCTTGCTAACGGGACAGGGCCTGGTGGCTTACAAGCCCCTTTAACTGGTGATCTATAAATAGTCTGCACTCAGAGGCTCTGATGTATTTCCTCTACATTTCTCTGCCCCCACGGAATAATAAAAATCTTCTGGCCTCTCCTGCTACAGGGTGTGACATGGGGCCATTACAGCCACAACTAGCCAGACCACTGACGGAGACAACCGGACTACAAGGAATGGTTCAGGGGAGTGTGATATCACTTCAGGGCATCACAGAGGGCACAGTTCCCAGCCCTCCAGGGCAGAGCCTGCCCAGCCTGGAGAAAGAGGCCAGGGAGCGGGCAGGGGCATGCTGGCTCTTCTGTCTCTCAGAAGCTCACTGTCAATTGCTAAGTGTTCAACAAGTAATCTCCGTACCAGCACTTAGAAGCCTCATCTCGTTGGTGCAAGAGTCCTGCTCCCCTCGGCACCAGGGCAAGCGGGCAGCGCCAGGGCCGTCTCAAGCCAGGAGGCTTGCACAGAGCCCGCCACCTCACCCAGATCTGGGCGCTATTCCCCTTCCTCCTTCTCTTGGGAATGAATACGCAGTACTACCATGGACTCTTTTCTCCACACGCACCCTCAAAACTCATCCTGTTTACACCATTATTTGTCTTTCACAGGAAGCAGCTGGGACAAGAGACAGTGACAGCGGGAGGCAGCATGGCTGCAGAGAACAAGGCTCTGTTACCTGTCCTTCTTCTGCCAGGCTGACTGCAGGCGGGGAACCTGGATGAACCCCACATGGAGCCAACAGGAAGCTGCTTCCCTTACCAGAGCAGGCCAGGTATCTGCCAAGCTGGCAGCCTCCGAGATAAGGACAGGCTGGGTCACCAGGTCATCCATGTGGGAGGCCTGGCAATGAGCAGAGGTACAGGGATGGCAGAAACCAAGTTATTGGTGGAGCAATGAGGGTGTCTGGATGCCAGGATCCAAAGGCTTCAGACCAGGGGAGGAGCTAGTGGGACTCCCAGGCGCTCTCACGAGAACGCCCAAGCAGACCCTGGAGTTCAGGTGCCAGCCTGGGCCCAGCTCCACAGGTGAGACACCCAGGCAGGGAAGGGAGAAAACATGAACCTGTCAGACTGGTTTTTCCCAGGACCAGGAGAGCAGAAAACCCTGGAGCTCATTTTGGAAGCTGAGCCAGAAGGCTGTCAGAAGGGGTCCTGGAGGTGGGGTCACCTGAAGGAGCCCAAAGTGCAGAGAGGCCCAGCAGGCTGGCAAGAAGGGATGCAAGGGACAAGGAGCCAGCAGAAGTTCCAAATAAAAACAAATGAGTGGCCCCTTCCTTACAAGGAGAGACACCCACAAAGCCCCAAAGAGAGCTACCACTCTCCAGGGATGGGTGCCAGCACAATGCCCACGGACAGGCCTGCATTCAGGACACCAGAAAACAATGCAGCTCTTCACTGAATTTTGGTCAAGTCCTCTGAGCCCTAAGCTCAACTAGTTCTGACCCTGCTATTAAGTTTATTTTCAATGTTTAAGCAAAGTCCTTATGTTCCATACCCCACACAGCGATCACCCCACCCCGACAGTGATCACCCCAGCCTGCCTTCAGCAAGAATCACTTTAGGTTTGTTCAACAAAGTAACCCACTACCCACTTAGAAATTTTCTAAGATCCCAGCATGCACACTGTCCCTGGGCTCCTACTTCCTACTTTTTCTTCTGTTGTATCTAGAGTTGAGCCCCTCTCTCTCTGCTTGAGAACCCCACTGCAATAGTCCTGAACAGCCTCCTTAACCTTTTAAGAAGTGCCACACCAATATTTCTTCACCCACAGAAAGCTCCTCAACTCTTCCTAGATCACTTTCGCTCCTCCCTGAACACTTGGGCTAAGGCCTGCATCCCCCCTTCAACCCCTAACAGCAGACAGACTCAGGAGTGAAGGGCTAAACCAGACTGCTAAGCCTCAGGGTAGCCAGAGACCAGACTGGTCATGGAGAAGACGCAGTAGCCTCTCAGCAGGAAACTACAGCCTCTCCTCAGAGCAGCCAGTCTGGAAGGCCAGGAAGAAGCAGGGCCTGGAGCACAGCTGAGGCCACCAGGCACCCAGGACAAGACACCCTTCTGCGGCTCACAGCCTCACCACAGCCTAAAATACTCACTGCAGCAGGTATATGGAGTCCTCTTTCCTCTCCACAGAAGACTCACATCTGAAACCGAGGCAGCTGTTCCCCTCATCTTCTGATGCTTTAAGCGCAAGGCTCTGCTTCCCAACTACATGTCTTTGGACATACTGCTGCCCTCAACTGCTCCAGAAAACCACTGTTCAGGGACTCTCATTTCCTTCCAGCTGCTAGAAGAGTATGCTTGGAGTTCTGAACCCTCGGAGCCATTTTTTAGTACTCTCCAGGCTCCATGCAAATACTCACAGTGTACATGAGCGCATCTGGCACTTATATCCGGGAAAACCCAGGAGGAGGCACACCAGGCCCCGACCTGGCCCTTGCCCAGGTCCTCCACATGCAAGACAGGCACCCACAGATCCACCTCTCTGCCACAGGACAGAGTCAGAAGTGGCACTGGGAGCTCACTTCCTACCAGGATCCCATCAGCCACTGTAAAGAGAAGTCCCATGGTTGTCAACTGCCCTGTGTAGGCTGGCAGAGCCTGATGGAGGAGGAGCCTGTTGCTCCAGCCCTCCAGTTGATGAACATGGGTTCCATGTTTTTCCCAGGCTACACAAAGAGCCAGCACAGGCCCTTGGAGGTGAAGACTCAGCTCCAGCCTGCCTGGGCCCACTGCCACTCTTGTTACCAGGCCAGCTGCCGCCTAAGAGAAAACCACAGCCCCACCCTGACCTGCCCAACCCTGCCAGCCCCAAGGGTGAAGGAAGTAGGGTTCCCAGAGCAGCTGCAATGAACACTTTGCTGAGAGCCACCAGACAGATGGCCTAACTCAGGGACCTCGGGCCTTGCTTCTCAAACCTGAACTGTGTTCCTATGCTGCAGCAACTCTGAGACTGGAAGAGAAGACCTAATTCTGCTCATCTTACAGAAGAGATAACATGACCCTTTGGCCTAGGTCACTCAGCTGGAAAGCAGACATCAGTTATTGACAGGTTCCACACACTCTCCTGGAGTACAGGCAGAAAGAGGCTTGAGCCTTGCCTGGGCAATATAACAAGACTCAGTCTCCAAAAAAAAGGAGATATAATTAGAAAGCTGGCTTCCCACTGTGTACCCTGCAAGCTGGACAGTGCTATCTGAAAGGGGTGAGGCACCTAATACTTTCCACTGGCCAGGTCCGGCGCCAAAACCAGGGTAGCCACTCCTCTGTCTGAACTCAAAACATGCACTGTTAAGAGAGGAAATGGATGGTGAGACTATGAAGCCTTACTCCGGTTCACAGAGAACATATTGTCCTAATGAAAGCTAAGACCAAAACACAACAAGAAAAAAATGCCAGTATTCACCTAGGCCAAAGAGTCTCCAACCAGCCAAGAGTGGGAACTGGCGATCATCACCATTCACAAATGGGAACTAGGGACTTTGGAAGAGGAGGAAATATTGGATGCCCAAGGACAGAGTCAACCACCGTAGCAAAAGAACCTGGGGTCTCCCCACCTCCACCAGTACCTCCTGGCCTTGATGGATATCCTCAGAGGCCAAGCAGCTGACCAGTATTCAAAAGCAGAGCCACAGGGTGATTATCTCTTCAACTTCCTGCCACAGTGGCCTAAGGAGAAAAATGTGTTTGCAGGTAACATTGTAGGCACATTCCGAGTCACCACAGGTGTGCAAGCTCCATCTGAGTCCCACAGAGGAAATGGAGAGGCATGGCCATTAGGATTTCCTCTACTGCTCCTGCTTCCAGGATCGGTAACTGCCCCTACTAGCCACACCTGGGGGGGGGGGGTGCAAATTGTCCAAGGATCAAAAACAGTGAGTAGAGAAAGGACCTGTGTGCTTTCTAGTGGGTACTAACATTTCTCTTTAATGGCCACTAGGACCCAGTAGCAGGAAACAGGGATCAGCACCCCATTCACCCTATCTGGCACCAGGCTTGGTGCCAAACTTGTGCTAAGCAAAAAAATCCGTTAACTAAAACTCATCACTAGTCACTGGGGCTTACAAATGAATGAATATATAGCAAAACAACACCCAAAGAACTCAAAAAACTCTAAGCCCAGAACCAGAGGACAGGGAAGCAAGGTGCCTTACAAACCACTTCTCACGACCCCTGACTGTCACATCCTGATTGCCACATCCCTGTCTTCCAAATGTGAAGGCTTTTATCTTAGTGTTTCTCTTATGAATCCATATGCAATGTTCCTGGCAATACAGAAATAGACAATGACATGAGGACCCATCACTTGGGAAGCAGCCCCAGAGAACACAAGCAGGCACTAGTGTGATCCACCAAAGCTTTTCAATCTTCCCCTCCCCACTTTGTAAGTAAGTATGACCTCATGACTTATTTTGGCCAATGAAATGCTACTTTCAAGTAGAGGCTTTAAAAGCAAGGTAAGACTTATCCTGTTTTCTGTCCTTTTGTCCAAATGACCAGGAACGTTCCAATTAAATCAGTGTGGGTCCTACAGTAGAGACAACATAAAGCAGATATGCAATGCAATATGTGGAGTGAACAAGCAATAAACCACTGTTGCTTTAAGCCTCTGAGATTGTATCAAATCCAGTCACAGACCTGGCCTTCAAGGACAGAAACTGTACCATCCTTCAGTCCAGCAGAAGGGAGTCAGGGGATGCCTTGCGAGCCTAGGCTACACTATACAGATACACTTCCAGAAGCGAGCACTAAGGGCCCCTGTGCTACAAAGATTCACTCAATAGCTTACGGAATATTAGTCAAGTTTAATCATCTCTGGAGGAAAGTACTGTCTACATTAGAAATGAAGACATCCACCTCATACCGAGACCTCAAACAAGCCACTCTGTGACCTTTCTGGGCCCTATATTTCCTCATCTCTTAAATAGGTCTATTATCATCTGTCACACTATGTTGTTTTAAAGATTAAATAAGCTAAATACACTCTCAGTAAATACTACGCCTTAAAAAAAAAAAACTCACCATTACTACAACAGTGAACTTCCTACATATTTGCTATAGGCCCACCCATAACCTCCGCTGTATTCCCCGACCTGGAATGATAGCACTTCGCAGGTACTACCAAAGCTGAAGCTGGTCAATCCCGGAGTACACAGTGGCCTTGAGTGAAGCCTTAGGAAACAATTCTGAAACCAAGCTTCCCTGGGCCCCAGCCTCCTAGGGGATGTTACTGCCCCAACTTGCAGGGCAGGCCCTACTCCTCCCTCCCACACAAGGCCTGAACTTGCCCTCCTGCTCCCAAACATGCAAGGGTGGAGTCTTCACCCGTCCTAAAAGACTAGCACAGCTGCCCTGCTAGGAAGTGGGGGATCTTCCAACCTTCCATGCCCTGGTGGCCACCACAAACCTCTAGGCGACCTGAACAATGTTTCTAAACTGGAATCATGATCAGGCCTGTAAATGCTACAGGTCCATTCTGGGTTCTAAGATTCTGCAGAGTCTACAGCCACCAAGGGAGTCCTGTGCATGGGTCAGTGCCTGAGCAGCACTTAGCACCCCACAGACTCTCAATCCTGCTTTTTGAAATGAACTGAAGATCAAATTAGGTGGCCCAAGAAGTAGGCACAAAAGTGTAGGGCCATGTACACAGAGAGAAAGTCTCCAGCCAGGAGCGGCCGGCAATGGAGGATGAAGAGAAGAGAGGGAAGGAGAAAATCACCTGGTGGCCTGGTTTCCAAAGGCCTAATCCCCAGACATCAGAAACCTGCAAAATGACACACAAAGCTTGAGGACAGTTGTGGGAGAGGTCAGAAGGGCTTATGGGGGCTGCACAGGAGTCTGGGCTTCATTCTGAAGGTGCCAGGGCCCAGGAGGGTCCCTGAAAGGATGCCGCTCCACTAAGCACTGGACTAGCTAAATGTGGGGCCCTGCTTTCACATCCAGGGAAGGACAGCTCAAGAGCCAGGAGGCACGGACTTCTTCTTGTGTCCACGGGCAGGTAGCTGACCACTCCCAGCCACGCCCAAAAATGAAGTCCTGGGAAGAGGGGTTCCTTAACAATGGACAGCTGCAGGGGTCCACGGTGTGTCAGATACGAAGGACAGGTGTCTGGGAACACAGCTCACGACACCAGTAGACTCTTCTCAGTGAACCAACTTAAGTCCCCGGGACACGTGCTCCAGGAGTGAGGACATCGAAGTCACAGTACACACCACACACACACACACAGAAACACATGTCCCACCGTCCACACACACACCTCATGAGGACAGGGGTTCATGAACACGGGAAGACCCAACTCCTCCTAGGACACAAACCCCACGAGCTTCATTCAGGTCAGGGGTCACAGGAAAGCTGGATCGCCCCCTCCCGAACTCCCGCAGCCCCTAACCGAGCGGTGGTGTAGGCGCACATCCGGCTGGCGCGGTGGGGTGGGGCACCCTGCCCGGCAGGCCCCGGGGTCAGAGGGCTGCCGCCGCCCGGCCCGAGGGGGCCCCAGGCAAGGACTGGCAGGCGCAGCCTCCCTCCGCGTGACTAGCCTCCGTGGCCGGGGTCACCGTGCGCCAGAGACGACTCGGTTCGGTCCGCTGGATCGCCACGGCCTCCGGCCCGAGGGTGACCCAGGCGGACAAAGCCAGCGCCGCCCGTAGGGCCGCCCCCAACAGGCCTGGGGGAGCCCGCGGGGCCGAGCACAAACCGGGACAGCAGCCCTCGTCCCCGGAGGACGCCCGGGAGGGCCGAGCTCAGACAATGAGGGGCCAGGCCCGGCACTCGCGGCTCGCGCTCAACTCACCCGGGGCGCGGCGACGGCGGCAGAGGCGACGGCGGCAGAGGCAGGGGCAAGCGGCCGGGTCGGCCGAGGAAGTTACAGCAAGTTCTGCGGCGCCGGGCGGGAGGGCACGACTCCGGCCGTCCGAGCGGCGGGGCGGGGCGCGGAGGGGCGGGCCGGGGGCGCGGCGCCTGGCGGCGGCGGACAACCACGCACCACTCCCAGCACCGCCCCGCGCGGCCCGCGCCTGGCCCCGCCCCCCACGTCCCGCCTCACCTGGCCCCGCCCCGCTCTGGAGTGCTCTCCCGAGGCCCCCACCGCCCCGCCCCCAGCGCGCGCCCGCTCCGGCCCGCGCACCGCCCCCCCCCGCCGCTCGCCACGCCCCCCCGCCCCGCCCTCCTCCCGTCACCGCCAAGTTCACCTCGCGTCGCCTGAACTGAGCCCGCAGGCTGCAGTGTTTGCCCAGCACCGCAGCACCGCGGGTCGGCCTTTGTCTACCGCCGGGGCCCTCACGCGCAGGGTGAGCTTGGACCCCGGCGGGGCGCGCGTGACTGCAGCCTCCCCTGACCGGACCAGAGCGGAGGAGAAACCGAAGCGGTGGCAGCCACCTCTCCTGGGGCGCGCAGGGCTGGGAGGGACCGGAAAGATGGCTGCTGTGAAGGTGGAGGCGCCCCTGCCTGGCCTGGGAAACCGGGGTGCGAGTAGCTTCGCGAGAAGGATAGAGTCAGTGAAGGCTTTTATTCCTCTGCTGACCGAGCAGCGAGGCCTCGCTTGTTCCAGCCTTGATGCTAAAAATACCAACCTTGTTTCCTGGCCTGCTGAGATCTGTGCCTCGCGCTGCGCTGAGAGGCGGGACCACCCCAACCTGGCTGTGGGGCCCAGGAGCTCCGACGTGCGGCCTCCGCCGACTGGCTGCCCTAACTGCTTTGCGGGGTAACAAGCTTTCCCGGGGCTGCGAAGGAGGTGCACTGCCTTTTCCCACAAGCCGCCAAGAGCTAAAGTCCGATGTAAAGAGACAATCTTGGCATGGAAACTGTTGAGCCCGTTCTTGTCTGTTTTTTTAACTAAAGGGACTCAGGCTGCCTTTGACCATCCCCACCCCCGTGGCTCAACCTAACCTCCAGCGAAGCTGTCCAAGGGGGTCACCTTGGCTAGTGCTTCATTGGGTGTTTGATGTGTGCTGGTCCTGTTTCCCCGGTTGGTATGCAGCCGCCAAAGCCTCTTATTCCATGTAGTTTGTTTTTAGTGGAAAAAGCAAGTGAATAATTTGAAGTTGAAGTAAATACTGGGACAAAAGTAGGGCTAGAATAGAAAGTAGGGGCTGCTCTAGATGGAAGTCTTTGAAGAGGTGACATTGACAGTAGAGTCAAAAGAATGAAGATAACCAGGAGAAAGTTGGCAGAGACGTTCACCTTGAGAGTTGGGGTAACAAGGTTCTGAGCACCCAGGCTCAAAGGAAAATCGGTGTGACTGATGCATGTGGGAAAAAGGTACCAGATGAAGTAGCCCCATGGGCTGTATGGGTTTTCACAGATGAACGGGTTCTGACTTACTACTGTGATGAGAATAAATTTAGTCCGTGTCAGGAAGGGTGGACAATGTCTCATTTACTGGGTGAGGTGGCCCCAAGGAAAGGGACCATCTCAAGTAGGAACATGAATTCCTGAGTTTGAGGTGTATGTTAGCCACTCAGCAAACAACAGAGGGAGAGGGTCTGGGAAGTGTGCGAGTTTGGGTGGAAATTGCTAGATGGCCCTAGTAGCCCTTCTCTCTTTTTTTCATAATAAAAGTTTATGCTATCTGACCATATGGCTTCCCAGAATTAAGGCAGCTTTCTCAGCCTCTCCTAGAGGTGCATGGAGTCATGTGATTCCTTTCCAGCCAATAGAAAGTGGAGGGTTCCCTGTGCACATCCTAAATTGGCCTTAAAGGGAAACAGTTTGCTTCTTCAGTCCTTGCTCTTTCTTCTCTCTGGGACATACGGACACATGCTGGAGCTTTCTCTGCCATTTACGCTCTAGGGAGAGCTTTGCGTGCAGTGAGTGAGACACTTTTAGTGAAACAAATTAGAATCAGCTGTGGGTTTCTAACGTTTACATCATCGAACTTAGTCTAATATGCCTACCTCTTGACTTTAAATTTACGTTGTGTATAATTTTCTATTTTTCGGTGCTTGTAACTACCTCTGATTTCACCTTGTCAGAATGCACAGGGATTGGATGACATATGTGAGTAACTGGAGCAGATTTGCATGAGAAAAGAAGGAGAGGTGACTGTTCAATGGGCTGGAGAAGGGATATGGCAGTCGTGGAGATGGAGAGATGCTCCTTGGGAAGCAGGGCCAGAGAGGAGAGGAGCAGGGAGGCTGCGATGTCTCTGGTGGAGAGAAGATGAGTATTTTTACCCGATGATTTCTGCTTAATCCTGGATGTGACCACAGTCTTGAGTGCAGAACAAGGAGGAAGGAGAGGGAGACACTACCTTTATGTGTCTGTTCAGGGAGACATTTCCTTTCTGGGCCACGTGGCTACAGGTCCCATCCTGGCCCTGCAGGCCTCCTGGGCAGCTGTTTCTGCCACTCCCTTTTTGCTCCCAGCCATCCTGTGAGACTCACCACACTGTACATTCTTCTGGCAGCCCACACAGTGTGGATTCTGAGAGGATCCGGAATACTCCCTGCAGAACAGTCCCATTTTATTTTCCTTTATTAAAAAATGAGATGAATTAGGATAGGACAGCCCCAACTCATACAGTGTTTGTATTGTAACCTGTGATTTACTTTGCGGGCTATCCTCTAGAACTGTAATTGCCAAGAATGTGGCTGAATTATAGTGTAGACTGCAAGCCTAAAGTAGGGACTGTGGAACAAGAATCAGTATATGAGGGAGGAAAACAAGCCAAGCATTGCTTTTTTTGGCTTTTTGTTTTCCCCAGACCCAAAACTGCTAGAAACAAAATTTTGAATCGAAGCATTTGGTCTCTGATTTCTGCTCTGGGTCCTTACCCCCCTCACTCTGTTTCACCTATGTATGTCGCCAAGCAGGGGACAGACTCAGGGGCCTTAAAGGGAAGTGGGAGTTGATGACCAGTATTCCTAGCTCATAGCTTATTGATTTTGAGCAAATCGCATTACATTTCTGAGCCCTAGTATACTTACCGACACAGTCAAGGTCATAGAACTGTCCACCTTACAAATTCACAGTGCACAGTCCAGGAACTGCAGTCCAGCTCAGTGTTGGCATACCTGCCTAGCATGTATAAGGCTCTGGGTTTTTTACTAACATTATGAATAAATCAAATCAAATTACATTGTTGGAGCAAAGGGAACTTGAAAGTACATGAGAGCCCCGGAACTTTGGATAAACAAAAACTTATTTGCTAGCAAGGATCAGCCCCAGGGAAAGGAGTCCCTTTCAAATGGACTGACTGCCTATTTTAGATGTTTTAACAGTTTTATAGATGACGAAAGGGTAACAATTTAAGACCACATACTCTACTTGCACATCTGCTAGTAGATGTGGGCTAGCCAGACTTTATTAGGGGGTTAGTTACCATGGTTACAAGTAGATTACTTTTGAAGTTGGGGAAGTGCTAATTCTAGTGGGAAGATTTATGGAGTAGAGGAGAGAGCAGGAAGGTCACCATTTGCAGGTGCTACATGTGGGAATAAGGCAGAAAGCAGGCTACAAGGGAAAGTGGACTTAACATTAGCAAAATAAAATGGGAAACAAAGTTTTGTAAGGTAAAACAAACAGTTTTACAGAATAAAGGATATAAAGAGAAGCTACTAATAATGTTTGGCTAAGGCAATCCTTCATTCGAGGACTTTACAATTTCATAACCTGTGACAACATAAAGTTTGTAAAACTTTTTCTTGTCTGGGGACTGAGCCCAGACTTCACACAAAGTTAGACAAATGCTCTACCAATGAGCCACTGAGCTACATCACCACTCCCCATTTTAATTTTAGTCTGAGATAACATCTTGCTAAATTGTGAAAGGCAAACTTGAATTTTCAGTCCTCCTACCTCAGCCTCCCTAGTAGCCAGGATTACAGGTATGTGCCACCATGCCCAGCTCAAGATTATAAAAGTTTAAAAATCACTGGGAGCCAAATATGGAGCAGGGCATGATGGGACAGCCCTGTAATCCTAGCATTCTGGGAGTCTGAGGCAGAAGGATGGCAAGTTCAAGCCTAGCTTGGACAATGTAGAAACTTAGCAAGAGCCTATGTTGAAATACATTAAAAGCAACCAAGGATGTAGCTCATTCAGTATGAAGACTTTGGATTCAGTGTTCATTGGGAAAATTAAAACAGCTCTATTGGATGTAGCTCAGTACAAAGACCCTGAATTCAGTCCCAGTACTGAAAACACACACACACACACACAGTAAACTAAAGAAATCTGTCTTCTGTTACCTGGGAATGATGTCATATTGGGGCCAGACCACCAAGACAATTCACAATAACCAGGATGTTTTGGTTGGAAACAGAACCCTATCTGAACTAATATAGGCAAATGGAACGATTACTAGAAAGATACTCAAGTCACTCATAAAACTGAAAGAACTTGAAACCCAATGTCACTCACAAATCTCAGGATTGATCCTGGGGATTCCCAAAAGAGGATTCTCTATTTTAGTTCTCATAGTCCACCACGTCAGTATCTAGAACTCTAAACTCAAGGTGGATATAAACACACAAATTAGAAAAAATTCTGATTGGTTTCTCTAGGCTTACATGCTCACCCCTAGACCAATCACTGTGGAGAGGGAAATGGGATACCATAATTGGGCCAGGTATGGATGATATGTAAACTCAGACCCAGGCTAGAAGGAATAACAATGTGTGCAAAACCAACATGATGATTCTTGGCAGAGTTGCTTAGCAGGTATTTCTTAGATCTTGGAGAACCACTGAAGGTATTGGGTAGAATGACATTGCCATGTTTGTCCTTCTGGAAGATTCCAGGCTGACATAGAAAGACTGGGTTGGAAGGAGAACAATGACCATGAAGGAAACTTAAGTAGTGTAGGAGAAGATGAAGAGGAAATGTGGAAAGGTGGACAGATTCCTGTGGCACATAGGTGATAGAACTGACAGGGACTAACACATGGGAAGGTGAAAAATAATGGATCATTACATTCTGAATGCATAGACAGTGGTGCAATTCACTGACACAAGGGATCAGATAACCCTGTGAGTATAAGTGTTTGCCAAACAGTGACAACTTAGACCTCTTCCATTTGGAGTGTCTCAGACAGAAGGGAGGTATCCAATTTGGTATGTGGAGTTCAAAAGAGGCAGAAGCTTCAAATTTAGGAGCTTTTAATCAAGAATTGCAGGTCCTCTCACAAGCCACACACTGGCCACCACCGATGCTTCAAGCAGACCCCTTCCAACAGCCCATGCTGCACAAGCCTGGATGCCTCTCCCCTCACTGCCCCACCGTGGAAGTTAAATAAGAAGGGGGGGAGCAAAGGGAACATGGACATGAAGAAGAGGATCCATGTGGAGTTGAGGAACTGGACCCCCAGAGCACTCAAGAACTGGTCTTGGATAATTGCAAATAAAATGATGGCAAAATTGAGGGCTTAACAGCTGAATTTGTGAATTTAGAGTTCCTCAGTTTAATAAATATATGCTTGATTTCAGTTGGAAATCTCCCCAAGCTACTTAAAATGAAAAAGCTTGAGTTCAGTGACAACAGAATCTTTGGAGCTCTGGACATGTTAGCAGAAAAACTTCCAAATCTCACACATTTAAAATTAAGTGGAAATAAGATTAAAGACATCAGTACCTTGGAACCTTGGAAAAAACTGGATTGTCTGAAAAGCCTGGATCTGTTTAATTGTGAGATTATCAACCTGAATGACCACCTAGAGAGTATCTTCTAACTCTTACCCCCAACTGAGCTACCTGTATAGCTGCTATAAGAGAGAGGACCAGGTAGCACTGGACTCAAATGCCAAGGTGGATGGTGTAGATGAAGAGGAGGAAGATGAAGAAGGTGAAGATGAGTAAGTTGAGGATGGTGAGGAGGATGAGGATGAAGATGCAGAAGGAGATAAAGATGAAGTCAGTGAGGAAGGAGAATTTGGACAGGATAGAAAAACTGATGAAGAGGATAAATATGAGAACAAAGAGAAGGAAGAAAGCAGAAAAGGTGAAAAGAGGAAGAGAGAAACAAATGATGGAGATGAGTAAGACCCCAAGTAGCCTGCAAAAACAGAACTGTTCAGTATTGGTTAGACTGCTTGTGGATTTGGTAGGTGTTAAAAAAAAAAAAAAAAGGTAGCTATGATACAAACCCCAGGATACCCCCCACCCAAAAAGCCAAAGAATAGTCCCTGTGACATTCTACCTTCCTTCATTTAGTTCCTCTTGGTAATCCACCACCAAGCGTGGGGACTTCACCCAACAAAATTATAAGCATCGTTAGATTATTGTGTAAGACTCTTGCTGTAGCATGGGTAGCTGTGATTGGTGAGTCAACCATCTGTGGCTACCAGTTACACTGAGATAGTAACAGCATTTTTACTTTCTGTACAACAAAAAAAGCTTTGTAAATAAAATTTTAACATTTTGTGTCAGTTTTTTCATGCTTTTTAATGAATTTTTTCTTAACGATAGTTTATATATGACAACGGCCAAAAAAGTTTTTTTAAGACTTTAAGTGAAATAAACATGATGCTCTTCGATTAAAAAAAAAAGGATTGTATATAACAATTTGCCTTCACCAAATGGGTTTTGTTGCTGTTGGCCACTGTTGAAAGTGCTCTGCGATGGCATAACGATACATCTAAAGGTAACTAAGGGGCATTGCTCAGCATCTGCACAGTGCTGCTCAGATCTCAGCTCCACTTAGTTGGTCTATTTGACTGACCCCACTGGGCAGATTTCATCCTCAAAGTGAGCTCCTGGTTACACGAAGGGCTGTTCCAGCAACAGCTTCCACACAGGAAGACTAAAAGGCAGTAAGGGTGAAAGAACTACTCTTGCTCTGGAAAAGGAGAAGTTTTTCCGAAAGCCTCCACAACTTGCTTATGCCTCATTGGACAAGTGTACTCACATCTCAAGAGTGAGGTTCAAAGGAGGTTCATAAACATAGGGGTTTTTTTTGTTTTTTGTTTTTGATTTTTTTTTAATTTGAAGCAATGTGTGATGGTGCACATCTCTTTCTGGGAGCTTGAAGGAGGAGTAATCCAAATTTGAGCCTAGGCTGGACAATTGAGTAACAGAAAGA
>PVIC010004283.1:0-63649 GCA_004025085.1 Thryonomys swinderianus | reverse complement strand
TTCAGGCTGGCCCTGAGCTCACTATGGTGCCCAGGCAAACTGCCGCGAACTCAGCAATCCACCTGTCTCTGCCTCCCGAGTGCTGGGATTACAGGCGTGAGCCACCACGCCCAGCATTATATGTGGTAACCGGGGATTGAACTCAGGTCCTTGCGCTTGCGAGGCAGGCTCCGGAACCACTGAGCTAACCCTCCGGCCCATCAAGTTTGTACTTTTGTATGCAGTATGTAGTTTGGTCTCAGTTTTTGCTCAGTCTGAAAGTACCTTCTTTTTCCTTAAGATACTTGTTCATTTTAATTCTTTCTGTTTGTTGGTCTGTTTGTTTTTGCGGCTCTGAGGATGAAATTTGGGCCCTTGTGCTTCCTAAGTAGGTGCAGTACCACTTGAACTAAATCCCCCAGCCCTATTCATTACATTTTTATCATTGCTTAGGTTTAAATCAATTATCTCCGTATTTGATTCATGTGGATTTTTTGTTTCTTTGTCTGCATTAGTTCTGTCTTCTTTTGGAAAGATGATTCTTCCTTCTGATCATGATTCCTCTGATTTGTTGACTTAATAAGAATGGTAATTGTTTCATTTTAAGTTTTATTTATTTAGATCAAATTTCTATTGGTACATTTTATTATCCATTATATATACACATCACAGTTACACTCCACATTCAGAATCTGTACCAGTGTATGAGACAACTTAATTCTCATTTCTCCCCTTCCATACCCACCCTACCACTGCCCCTCCCCTATATACACAAGATCCTTTTTTCTACTATTTTTTCTTTCCTTATTTATTTACCTCTAAACCCCATTTTCCTTTGAATATTTACTATTTCACAATATCGCTCATGCATTCTGCAACACATTTACAATTTCACTTTCTCATGCCAGAAAAAACATATGATATTTATACACCTGTGATCTATTTATTTCACTTTTGAGTATGTTCTGAAGGTGCATCCATTTGAGTATAAATGACTCAAATTTATCATTCTTTATGGCAGAGTACTACTCCATTTTATTAAAAGCTTTTAATTGACAAATGATAACTATATACTTCTGGTGTACAACCTAATGTTAAGGTGCATGAATAGCTTGTGAGATAATTTCATAAGGCTAGTGAACAGCTCATCATTTCACATAATTATCATTTCATTGTCATGAAAACACTTAAAGTCACTCTTCTGGGAATAGTGAAATATACCACACATTATTATTAAGTGTAGTGACGTGTTCCTCAGATGATGGCTAGAATTGTTTCTACCTAATTAAAACTCTGTAACCTTTGACCTGCATCTCCTTTACCCTCTAGTAAAAATGACTTCCCAACCTTAGCCTTTGGTTACCACTAGTCTACTTTCTATTTCTAGGATGTTGCATTTTAGGTCCCTATAGAAGCCACATCATGAATATTTTTTACTTATGTCCCTTTATTTTAATAGTGCAATGTCTTCAAGGTTTGTGCAGATCATAAATTACAGAATTCACTTCTTTTTAAGGCTGGATATTATTCACATTTTCTTTATCAATGTATCAATCAGTGGACACATAGATTGTCTTCTGACTTGGGTGTTAAAATGAACAAGGGATTCCAGATGTATTTCCTTTTTTATCATTCATTCATTCATTCATTCATTCATTCATTTGTTTTGAGACAGTGTCTCACTTTGTAATTCATGATGGCCCTGAGTTCACTAGGTAGCCCAGGCAAGACTCCAACTCAGCAATCTTCCTCCCTCTGCCTCCAGAGTGCTGGGATGACAGGTGTGAGCCACCATGCCCAGCATTTGTGGTATGTGGTATTGATTGCTGGTGGGCGTGAGTCACCACACCTAGTATTGTTGTGTGTGGTTACCAGGGATGGAACCAGAGACTTTGTGCTTGCTAGGCAGGCGCCAGAATCATGGAGCTAAATCTCTGACCCTTCAGATATATTTCTGACGTACCCAATTACTTTGGAAATATGTCCAGTTAGTAGGATTTTTGGATTATATGATTCTATATTTAATGTTTTGGAGAACTTGCAAACTGATTTCCAAAATGAATGTACTAACTTCATCACCAACAGTTATGATCTTTCTGTGCCTGGCTTATTATTATAAGCCTATTGTCATACATAATGATCTCCATTTTCATTCTTTCTATGCCCAAACAGTATTCTGTTGTATATTTGTACCTCATTTTCTCTGTTCATTCATCGATGATGGACAGGTAAGTTGTGACATTTTTTAGCTGTTACAAGAATTGCAGCAGTAAATGTGTGAGTGACGATGTCTCTTCCACATTGTGATTTCATTTTCTTGTGATATGTACCCAGTTGTGAGATTTCTGGGTCATATGGTAGTTCTATTTTTAAGTTTTTGAAGAGCTGCCATATGGTTTTCCATAATGGCTGTACTAGTTTATGTTCCCAACAATAGTCAGCGATTCCTTTTCTCCCATCCTTCCCAGCAGTTATCTTTCTTGATAATAGCCATTCTTACAGGGATGAGGTAATATGTTGTTACAGTTTTGATTTGCATTCCCAGATGATTAGTGACCTTCAGTGTTTTTTCATATCTATTGAGTGTGTGTATTATTTATTTTGAGAACTATTTACCCACTTCCATTGCCTATTTTTAACTGGGTTATAGGTTTCTCATTGTAGCTGTTGTTTGTGGACATTTGTCTCAGCAATAATCTTTGAGGTAACCTTTAATCTCAAGCAGTTCTAGCAAAAGTAGACAAATGTGATTGAATTAAAAGAAAACCTTCTTCATAGCAAAGGAAAATTTCCTTTATAACTTTACAGCAAAGAGATAAGCCATAAGAAATTATTTGCAGGCTGGAGGGTTAGCTCAGAGGTTCTGGCGCCTGCCTCGCAAGCGCAAGGTTCTGAGTTCGATGCCCGGAAACCACATACAATGCTGGGCATGGAGACTCACGCCCACCAGCCATTAATACCACATTCCACAGTGCCGGGCGTGGTGGCTCATGCCTGTAATCCCAGCACTCGGGGAGGCAGAGACAGGCGGATTGCTGAGTTCGAAGCTTGCCTAGGCTTCATAGTGAGCTCAGACCCAGCCTGAACTAACAAGCAAGACCCTGTCTCAAAAAAAAAAAAAAATTATCTGCAAATCCTACATCTAACTAGTTAATACCTAAAATGTATAATGCCTCAAATCGTCCTTCATGTTTTTAATTGTCATCTTACAGTTTTGTTGTGCATACCTTTAATTTATGGCAGTTTACCTTCAAATGATACTCTATGGCTCCATATATAAGAAACTTAGTTGGCTTCAATATCCCCCTCTTCACTTTTGCCATGTTAGCTTTTTGTTGCTGTGAACAGTACCTGAGATAAACAACTTAGAGGAAGAATGGTTATTTCATCTCATGATTTCAAAGGTTTCATAGAAATCCCATGAACCACTCTCCAAGTTCTGTAGGTCTTTTCTCCTGTAAGTTCCCATGACTTCTAAATAAGGCCATCAAACTAGGAGCCTATCAATGGATTATCTGCTAATAAAGTTATAACTTCCCATTTCCCATCACTTCCTGAAAGCTTCATATTGGAACATTGCTGTAGTGAAAAGCAAACTTGGAACACTAGAGCCTGTGAGGGAACATTTTAGATCCACATGTATTTATCCACACATTTCACTATTTCTAGTTTTTAAACTTGTCCCTATTTATATTTTGTAATTTTTTTCTGTCTGAAATATTTCCTTTAATGTTTTTCCATATAATTTTAGAACATCTTTATCACCTCAAAAAGAAATTTATGAGCTGTCACTTCCCCCATGGCCCAAATCCCCTCCCACCCCAGGACCCCCTGATTTACTTTACTTTCCCACAGATTTTCCTATTCTGGACAGTTTTTGGAAGTGGAAGAGTATATACTATCTATTGGTATTTTACGTCTACTTCTTTAACTTAGCATAGTGCTTTCAAGGTTCATCTGCGTTTTACTGTGAACTAATACCTTTCCTCTTTATGACTGAAATTTTTGCATGAGTGCACATTTCCACTTCTCTTTGGGATATTTGAGAAGTACAATTGCTGGATGTTCTGGTACAGTGATTCTGTTTAACTTTTAGAAAAACTGCTGACTTGTTCCCCAAAGTGGCAGAGCCATTTTTAATTCCCACCAGCAAAGCATGGGAGTTCTTGTTTCTCAACATCCTGACTGACACCTGCTATTTTCTGCAATTTTTGCATTTATTTTTATTTACAGGCATCTAATGAGTTCAGTGTTTTTTAAAATTGAATTCTTTATTGGTACAATTTATATACATCTCAAAATCACATATAACATTGGGAAATTTGTACCAGTATATGCCACAAGTTAATTCTCATTTTTCGCCATATCCCTACCCACTCCCCCCTCCTCCCCCCTTTATACATGCTCTTTTATTTTCTTTCTGTATCATATTTATTCCTTCCCCTCATCACATTCCCACACCAAGTTTCCTGTAGAAATATTTCACTCTATAAAAGCTGTCCTACTTTCTAGAACTCATTTGCATCTACAGGTGTTCATGACAAAGAGAAGATCCGGGAATTGTCTATCTGTGATCTATTGATTTCACTTATTAGTATATCCTCCAGGTGTCTCCATTTGCACCTAAATGGATCGATCTTGTCATTCTTTATGGCAGAGTAATACTCCATTTTGTAAAAAAAAACCCACATCTTCTTTATCCACTCTCCAGTTGATGGACATTTGGGTTGTTTCCAAGATTGAGCTATCACGAACTGAGCTGCTATGAACAAGGGTGTACATCTGTCTTTCCAATGTGAGTTTATAAATTCTTTTGGGTATATTCCTAGCAGGGGTATAGCAGGGTCAAATGGGACCCCTAGTCCTAGTTTTCTGAGAAATATCCATACAGATCTCCACAAGGGTGGCACAAGTCTGCAATCTCACCAACAGTGGAGAAGGGTTCCTTTCTCCCCACAGCCACGCCAGCATTTATTGTTAAATTGAAGTGTAAGAATATCTAAGATATTCTTTTTTGAAATAGGTGCATAATTTACTTCTAATAATTGGTTTTGCTATATTCCTAAATATTACATGCCCTGTTTTCACATTCATTCATTTCAAATAATTATGTTTTGATTGTTTCTTATGTGATTTACTAAGCATTTGGGAGTATGCCATTTATTTATGCCATATTATATATGGAGCATGTCATACCATATATGTGTGTGTGTGTGTGTGTGTGTTTGTGTGTGTGTATATATATATATATATATATATATATATTAATTTCCCAAGTTTATTCCC
Organism: Thryonomys swinderianus; assembly: GCA_004025085.1. NCBI lineage: Eukaryota > Metazoa > Chordata > Mammalia > Rodentia > Thryonomyidae > Thryonomys > Thryonomys swinderianus. The sequence continues at coordinate 58,384 of PVIC010004283.1, read as the reverse complement.
ATTGTTTATTTCTAATTTTGTGGTTGGTTAGCCTTTCCTTAGAAACATATTCTAGCTGTGGATAGAATTCCACATTGTCATTTATCTTTTTTCTCTATATTTCAAAGATGGTCCTCCACTCTATTCTCAGTAGCATTTTCTTTCCCAGTGGGAAGCTTGATGTCATTTATTCTGTTTGTTTCTCTGTATATGACACATCTTTTTGAAGGAGGAGTTTATCTGTTTAAAAAAAATTTTTTTTTTTTGAGACAGGGTCTCGCTTTGTAGTTCAGGCTAGTCCTGAGCTCACTATGTAGCCTGGGCAAGCCTCAAACTCAACAGTCTTCCTGCCTTTCCCTCCCGAGTGCTGGGATTATAGGCATGAACCACCATGCCCAGCATTGTGGTATGTGGTACTGGTTGCTGGTGGGCATGAGTCATCACGCCCTACATTATTGTATGTGGTTACTGGGGATCAAACTAGGGACCTTGTGCTTGCTAGGCAGGTGCCGGAACCATTGAGCTAAAACTCCAGCGTTTGTTCTTAAGTATGCACAACTTTGTAGGGTTCGTTCCTCTGGTACCTTCTGCAGAATCTGTCTATATTTTAAATTTAGAAGTGTTTTGTCCATAGAAATGTTAAGATTATAGCTCAACTTATGCAATTTAATAAAGGGATCATTATATCAAACATTTATTTTCCTATTTTACTGTAAATGTAATCATTCTGTCTCCTTATCTCATGTTAATCTCTTAATACTTGCCTTAGTAGCATCATTGATTTTGCCTAGTTTTCTTTAAAAACATATTTACCTTGGCTGGAGATTTAGCTCAGTGGTTCCAGCGTCTGCCTCACAAGCACAGGGTCCTGAGTTCAATCCCGGTAACCACATACAATGCTGGGTGTGGTGACTCACGCTCACCAGCAATCAACACCACATACCATAATGCTGGGCGTGGTGGCTCACACCTGTAATCCCAGCACTTGGGAGGCAGAGGCAGCTGGATTGCTGAGTTTGAGGTTTGCCTGGGCTACATAGTGAGCTCAGGGCCAGCCTAAACTACAAAGCGAGACTGTGTCTCAAAACAAAACAAAAACATATTTACCTTGATTTTAAGAAAATGTAGATTTTTCCCCCTTCAGTGGCACAGTGCTTAAATGATGACACTTATCGCAAGGACACCAAGGTCTCTGCTTTCAGGCACTAACCAAGTGTTTCCATTCTCAGGTGCACAAGTTAAGATTATTTCAGTTAATATTTCTGCCGGGCATGGTGGCTCACGCCTGTCATCCCAGCACTCGGGAGGCAGAGGCAGGAGGATTGCTGAGTTCGAGGCTTGCCTGGGCTACATAGTGAACTCAGCGCTAGCCTGAACTACAAAAAAAAAAAAATGAGACCCTGCCTCAAAAAAAAAAAAATCTTCAGTTAACATTTCTGACTTACCATCATAATATGCATTCTGTGACATGAAAGACAGATCTTTAACAACAAATTTGAACCCAGAGCTTGCAAAAGTTTGAATGCAAACTGGAGTACTTTACTAGTATTGACACTCCCAGGTAGAAAAGCAGAATCTTCCAAACTAATTTGAGTGATACATTCCAAAGGAGAAAAATCTCAAGGTAGGATAAATTAGAGAGGAAGTCCCGCATCTACCAGGTGCTGGGAATGTATGTTTATTGGAGGTACTTGTCTTAGTTACTTGTGTCATTGCTGAGAGAAAATATTGAACCTCTGAAGCTAAAAGAAGAAGGGTGTTTTGGGGGCTCAGTTTGTACAGTTTTCAGACTCAGTTTCTGTACTCAGCTGGTCCCAAGCAAGGTGGCATGACGGAGGGGAGCTGCTTTGGAGACGTGTCATGGAAGGGAGAAGGCAACAGGGAATAAAAGCAGCAAGCAGCAAACTTTGGCAGCTGCCCTCTTTCTATTGCATGTATTTTATCCAGCTACCCACTTTTAGTGTGGCTAGCACTCACACCTAAGGTAAGCTTTTCCCACCCAGAACTATGCCAAACCAATCAACGGACTAACTTAATAATCACACATCTATTTATGATGCATTTGTAACAATCTTCAGTATAAAAATATAATTCATCCTTAAAAATTACAGGCAATTATCATTTGTGATTTATATGATATTTAGTTTTAATGTATCTTTTTGGAAATATTTAAAATATCTTGCGTGTGTTTATTGGTAAAATCACTTGCACATATTACTCCTAAGCTTGAATCCTGAATTTTACAGTGGTTTCACCTCCTCAGGGTTAGGAAAAGGATTCATACATACAGAAATATTTTGATAAGGTACAGCATCATTTATGAGTTAGAATTACATATGCATTTTCTATTCAAAAAAAGCACTTTGTCGTAGTATAGATTTATAAAATGAAACTTGAGCATGTTCAGAAATCTTTCCATCCTATCAAGTTGGGTATAAACCTTTAAAATTAAAACTATTTTCCTACAAAAGTAATGCACCTTTATAAATAAATCAAAGGATCTCTTTTTCTTTTCCTATGAAAAAATATGCATTTTTTTCTTTAGTTAAAATTGAAAAGTGAAATAGTGTAGGAGAAAAGTGCAGAATCTGTTGCTAGACTGCCTTAGTTCAGATCCATCATTCACTGGTTGTTTGACTTTAGGAAAATAACTAGACTCAATGCTTCTGTTTCTTCATCTGTATACTAGGTACTTAAATAACCTCCCCTGCTTTTGGAGTTTTGTGGATAAACTGACATAATACATGCAAAGCACATACCACTGACTACAAGTGAATGTCAGAACTCACTACCGTGCTCCTTCTCTGGAAGTCTAATTGATTTCTTCCTTCAGTTTTCTGCCTCTTTATTATTGTATGTAATTTGTCTTAAACGTGTGCACCAGAAAGATTACTACCATCTGGACTAAATGTTCCAGACAAGTTTAATTTTGTGGTTTGTATATTGCAGTCCTAAGGAGGATGCCACATTCAGATGGAGGATTTTGAAATCAGCCACTAACAAGGTGTATGTCTGGATGGACATTTTAATGTTCCCCTGCACATATCGCAGGTTTTTCTTCCAGTCCCTGGAAACACTGACTTGCACTGTGTACCCAGAATGGAACAAGCTGAGCTCCTAGCTTTGAAGGCTCATCTCCCTTCACACCCCACACCTGTACTGCTGCTGTTTGATGTTTTCAAAACTTCTTTGCTAATTGAGAGACCAGTTGACCCCACCCAGTACTCCAACACAGCATTGGATCTTCATAACTGTGTTGTAAGCTTTACTGTTTCCATTTTTCACCATGAGATCTATGTTACATAGAAATTGTGAACATATCAAACTTACCTATTAACTGCTGCCTTTTCTGCCAATTATGGTGTCTGAGACTGTGCAAAACTTAATTATCAAATACAAAAATTAAAAATTGTTTACCTCTAGCCGGGCATGATGGCTCACGCCTGTCATCCCAGCACTCAGGAGGCAGAGACAGGAGGATTGCTGAGTTCGAAACTTGCCTAGGCTACATAGTGAGCTCAGAGCCAGCCCGAGCTACAAAGCGAGACCCTGTCTCAAAAAAAATTGTTTATCTCTAATAGAAAGCAGAGTTATTCATATTTCCGGAGTATCTTTCTCATTTTTCCTTATTTAGAAACATCTATCACCCACAGAGGGAATAATTTGTCTCTATGCACCCCCAAATGTACAGCTTCCTCAGACACAAAGGCCATGTCAGTATGACATGGTATGAGGAACTATTGATTTGCTTGGCTTCCCTGGGAATCTAGAACCACTGACAATTTTCTGATGAAATATATTTTATGTAGCTCTCACTAGGATGCTCTAGCTATTTAAAAAATAAGTTGAGAAATAACTATGTTCACACAATGGAAAATAATAACCACACAAATTTATTATATCATCAGCAAGTGTATTTGTATAAGCTTTTGAAAACTAAAATGTATACTTGCTAAAATTTTGATTTCTATTAACTAAAACCTTGAAGAAATTCCTGAGAAAATGTAACAAAAGACAATATTTGTTTTTTCAAATCAATTTTTTGGTACATTTTATACATATATTATGATCACATTTAACATTGAGAACTTATACCCATACATCTTGAGACTCATTTTTTCCCTTCCCCCTGCTCTGCCTACAACCCCTACCCCCTATATACATAAGGTTTGTTTCTATTTTTTTAATATAAACATTTTTCTTGCTTTGCTTTCCTCTACTCACCCTTTCCCTTTTCCTTTTGCATATTTTCTTCCCCTTTCACAAGACCTATGATACAATTTGGCATTCATTTACATATTTGGCTTTTCATACTAGAGAAAAGATATAGTACTTACACATCTGTGTCCTATTTATTTCACTTATGGGTATGTCCTTGTGGTACATCTACTTGAATATAAATGACTCAACTTTATCATTTTTATGGCTGAGTAATACTCCATTTTACAGAAAAACCACAGCTTCTTCATTCAGCCTTCCATTAATGGGTACTTGGGGTATATTCAAGATTTAGCTATCACAAACCAAGCTGCTATGAGCATGAATGCACATATATCACTGTGCTATGATTCTTTTAATTCTTTCATGTATATACCTAGCAGGGGAATGGCCAGGTCAAATGGGACCTATGTACTAATTTTTTAAGAAATCTCCATACGGGAGATCTTCACAGTGGTTGCACCGGTCTATATTCCAACCAACACTGAAGAAGGGTTCCTTTCTCCCCACAGCTTCACCAGCACTTGCTGTTGCTTGATTTCGTGGTAACACTATTCTTTGTGGAGTTAAATGAAATCTCACTGTTGTTTCGATTTTTTTTTTCATCTCTTTTTTTTTTGTTTCTTTTTTTGAGACAGGGTCTTGCTTTGTAGTTCAGGCTGGCCCTGAGCTCACTATGGTGCCCAGGCAAGCCACCGTGAACTCAGCAATCATCCTGTCTCTGCCTCCTGAGTGCTGGGATGCCAAGCGTGAGCTACCACGCCCCGCACTGTGGTATGTGGTATTGATGGCTGGTGGGTGTGAGTCTCCATGACCAGCATTGTATGTGGTTACCAGGGATTGAACTCAAGGCCTTGCACTTGCGAGGCAGGCGCTGGAACCACTGAGCTAATCCTCTGGCCCTTTTTTTCATCTCTTGAATGATCAGCGGTGTTAAACACTTTATGTTTCTTTCCTGCTTTTACTTCCTCATCTGAAAAATGTCTGTTCATTGCAGATGCCTATTTTTGAATTGGGTCTTTAAATCTGGGGGGCTGATTTTTTAAAGTTCTTTGTATACTTTAGATAGTAGTCCTTGTCTTAGAAGTGGCTGGTAAAAATTATTTCCCATATCGTTGGATGTCTTTTCACTCTGTTGATGGTTTCTCATGCTGTACAGAAACTTTATAGTAAGATGAGATCCCCTTGTTGATTTCTTCTGCTACTCCTGTGCTGCTGAGGTTTTGTTCATAAAGTCTTTCCCCAAGCCAGTGTCTTCAGGAGTTCTACCGAACCTGTTTTCCAGCAGAATTAATATTTCTACAAAAGACAACATTTCTGATGAAGTCTGGATTCTGTTTTTGACAATATATTCTCATTTGTTTATCCACGTTTATATTTCATGTGTTTCTGCATTAGGATGGTCTTTTCTACATCTAGAGGTACTTAAAACAAACTGTAAAAATAATGATTAGTTTGCATTGCTCTTATAAACACCCAACTATACAATCTTGATTAATTCATTTACCTGATAACACACTGTCAGTTATTACAGGGTAGGTAGTAGAAATTCAGATTTCACAAAAGCAGTTGTCATTGGCATGGCATTATGAGAGATAAATGGAATATTCAGGAATGAATTGGATGTTTAGGTGCTTAATGAAGCTATTTTTTTTCACAGCACTATGAGGTTGCAAAGGTTAGCAGTGAAAATGGCCATGACTAGTGTAGGCAGTCAAGGAATTCTAAGACCAAGGACACTTAAATTGAGTCTTGAGGTGAAAAGTCTTGAGAAATAACCAAGTGGGCTGGCTCGCATTGCAAATGATCAGATTAAGGAAGGATACCCCTAAAAGAAGAAATGACAATTATCCTTGAGACTACCCTAAAATATTCCAAGATGCTCCAGCCTAATCTTGTATTTTCCTTTCTCCAGTTCTGGAAACAGTGATTTTTTCAAAGGAAACCCAATGCCTTTTACTGAAGTACAGTATTGAAATAAGTGCCTGGGGGAAAAGCTTGCTTGTTACTCCTGGGAAGTCATTAGACTTCTCAGTGAACGAGGGGGGGAAACGCATACATATACACCTACAAAACATTTATTTGGGATCTATCTGCCCCCACCCTGCACAGAATCATTCTGATACTTGAAACTCCAATTGACTATCAGTTTTATTCTAGCATTGTCCCTTTGCTTGTTTGTAACATTTTCCCTAGTAACAAGAAATATAATTTTCATTATGTGCAACATGTCAGTTTATTTTTATACAATTACTCAGAATTTCTATACCTTACTTCTGTGTGTCTTTGGCCTTATAATTTTTAGACAAAGTAATGTTTTCCAAAATTATCCTTCTTTGTCACTTTATTATTTTTTAAGTTTCACAGTATGGGAAAAGTATTCATTAATTAAAATTATAGGAAAAATATAAAATTGGAAATTTCTTCCTTCTAGCACTGGGGCAGCAAAAATACAAGATAAGCCTGGAGTATCTTATAATGTTAAAAACTAAGAAAATCTTAAAATACACTTAGGTGAAAAGGATGAGAAAATGTGGAAAGAAATTAACCTGGAAAAGCTCTCAAGGATTAAGGCTGAACAGTTCGAGGAATGAAAGAAACAACAATAGTATTGTAAATGTAAAGTAAATATCTATAAATCCATAATGTTGTAAATAAATAAGTGGAATAGAAGGGATTTTTTTCTTGTTTAAGGTAGAATTTGGAGTAATAAATAGGAAATAAATCAGGGGACTAGAAAATTGTTATTAAAATTTTGTAATAATGATTGCTGCAAGAAAGATCCATTGATGGATGCTAAATCAATAGGAGAAAGCATGAAGGAGAAAAAGGATATTGGCATTGTCTCAAAGTATCTCCCAAAGTATTTACTAATTACTGTGATGGTTCAACTTATACCCCCCACCAAAATAAACTCTTTAATAAGTTTCCCTGTGGCAGAAAAAGCTTAATTCTCTACATCTTCAGCATGAGCTGGATTTGTTGACTTTCTTCTACTGAAAGTGTGTGGTGACTGCGAGCAGGAACCACACTGGAGGCACAGGTAACACTATGAGAAATAAATCATGCCCATGTTGTGCAGTGATATAGTCAGTAGCCACATTATTTCTGTGGCTTCCTTTACTAAATCCATTAGATCAGTCCAGCCGTGAGAAAAAGCAAATAAATCTGACCTGCAGATCATTTTATCAAATACCTGGTCAGAGAGTTCCAAAAGTATTAAAATGATGAAAGACAGCAGGACTGGGGAAACTGACATTTGGGAATACTGAGAGACAAAAAATTAAATGGCGACCTGGAATGGGTTAGAAGTGAACAAGAATTATCTGGAAGAGAGTAAGATGATAAGAATTCAGACTAAACAGAAACAGTGAACTCCTAATCAAGTCTGTGGTTCAATTAATAGTGTTTTATGAATTCTTGTTTAATTACTGTTTTCATCGTTGAAAAAATTGATCATATTTATATCCCACTTAACATTATAGAAAGTGAAGGGGATAAGGGAAATCTGTACTATTTTGTAAGTCTAAATTTATTTCAACATAGAAAGGTAAATAATAAAACGATTTTAAACTCAGTTCCCATATATGTGTGTGCGTGTGTCTTGTTTTTAAACTACTTAATATATATTTTATATAGCTATAGAATTATCTTCATTGATGTATACACATTCTAGAATTTTCCTTTATAATTTTTTTACCTTCAAATATATATGTCGTTTGAAGATTTTTGTTTTGTTTCCATCTCCCAAAGCATCTTTGTACTTTGTACCTTACAGATAGAATTTTCTTCCTTCGTAATTCAACTCATGTTACCTTCTGCAAACCTTTCTATCTATAATTTTTTGAAATATCTTTACTTTCACATTTATGATATACTTAGTGCTTTATGTAGTATTTCTCACTACCTCAACTATGAAGCTCTTAAAAGATATAACCAAATATTTCTACTTTTTAATGCTCACATTAACCGTAAACACAGAAGAGGTTCCATAGAATATACATGGATAAATCAATGAGAGAACAAAGAATTATGTTTTTATTGTTTTAAGTATATTTGACTTCCTTTTTTTTTTTTGAGACAGGGTCTCGTTTTGTAGTTCAGGCTGGCCCTGAGCTCACTATATAGCCCGGGCAAACCTCCAACTCAGCAACCCACCTGTCTCTGCCTCCCCCCAAGTGCTGGGATTACAGGCGTGAGCCACCACGCCTGGCAAATGTGATACATGGTACTGATTGCTGGTGGGCAGGAGTCACCACGCCCAGCATTGTTGTATGTGGGTACCGGAATCCAACTCAGGACCTTGTGCTTGTGAGGCAGGTACCAGAACCACTGAGCTAAATCTCCAGCCCATTTGACTTCTTAATTATATTAAATTAAAGAATGAAAATAGAAACAAAAAAAAACACAAGCAAACAACGCATGAAAACAAACAAATGAAAAGAATTCAGTGAGAGAAGCACCAGAAGGTATAGGAAATAGAAAAGAGTTATCAACTGAGAAGAATTAGATTTTTCATACGGAAATTAGCAAAGGGCAAATTAGGCTTCACATACATTATTAAATGTCAGTGGTGTAGCACTGATAAGGTATTGGTGCTAAATAAAATTTCCATTTATTCAGATATTCTATGTTACATTCCTTACATAAAACTTAAGGAAAGATGTAAAATAATTTTCATTAAGGTACATTTCCTATGTTTGTCATCATCATGTGAACTCATGACTATTTTACTACTGAACACTTACATTGTAAGTTTCAGCCCTAGAAGTTAGTATTTACAATATGTTAAACATCTTTTTTTCCAAGTAAGAAAATTAAATATAACTATGTCAGAGTCAATTAATCCATAGAGAAAATACTGGATTAATAGAAATTTTTCTTCATTTTTATATGAATGTTTCATCAGTACATACTGAGAGTCTGTGAAGCTTTTAATATCATGAAATGTTAAAATTTTAACTTTAAATAGAAAGTGAAACTCATAGACTGAGTTTCTAGCTTCTCAAAAGAATTAAATAACTATGATAATTTAACAAATTATAAAGTTTTTACAAAATAAATGCAACTGAAGTCATGTGTTATAGTATGTATTAAAATAGAGTAGATAGCCAGGCATGGTGACAAACACCTGTAACCTCAGCCTTTGGCAGGCTTACATAGGAGGATCACTGAGTTCCAGGCCAGCTGGTGCTACATAGTGAATATAATGCTATTCTGAACTACATAGTGAGATTTTGTCTCAAAAAAATTAGAATTTGATGATTTAATTGCTTAGTGTTCCATAAGACAACTGGGTCTTCAAGAGACAAAGAGAATGATTGCTATAGAAGAGCTGTTTGTAATAGAGGGGAATGGCTTGTATCTAAATATCCCTTCCAAATCTCACATGGTCTTAAGTGGAGCTTTTTGGAGGTAGCTAGATCTAGAGTGAGTGATGTTGGCCTCAAGGATGCGATGCTGGTATTGATTCAAGATGTGATGCTAGAAGTAAGGCTGTCCCACTCCGAGTGCCACCTGCCCCAATGTTTGGTAGCCAGGGTAGGATATAAGGGACAGAAAGAGAAGTGCTATTAGTGCTGCTTCTTGCTTGCTGATTTCTGCTTGCTATTTTGCTGTTTTGCTGCTTCTTACCTGCCATGAACTGTTTCTCCTCTATGATACCCTCTTCTATGCCATGTTGTCTTGGAACCAACCAATCATGGGCTGAAACCTCTACAAACTGTAAGCCAAATGAATCTCTCTTCCTTTAACTTTGGTGTTAGAAGTTTTGTCTCAGAAAGTGATTGTTAGCTGTATATAAAATGTACCAATAAATAATTCAATTAAATAAAAAGGCGAAAAGTCAGAGCCAGGGTTGGAATGGTGATTATCAGGGTTGGAATGGATGATTATATTGTATAGGACCTAGTGCTTTTTTATTCTCTCAATTAACATGTTAGTCCTGTTATCTCCTAGAATACCAGAACTTTAACTTAAAGGAAATTAGGTTCATTTAGTTAAAGTATAAACAAAGATTTAATTGAAAATAAATTATCATGTAATTAACACTCTTTTGAACACCCAAAGGCATAGAGTTAGCTCTTGAATTCATACAATGAAGATGCTGTCATACTAACAGATAAAAACTGCTTCAAGTGTAGTTTTATTTCAATCCTAATTTACCTAAAAGATAAAACTTTTAGAATGAATATTTAAGAATAGTAAAGCAACTTTATATCATTAAAAATGGTTACAATGTTAGAGGGTTGATAATTGTAGAGAACAACAAAATTCTCCAAACATCAAGTCCATCATAAATTTTATAATAAGTAACTTGTGAAACTGTTTTCCCAAGGAAAATTAATCTTTAATTTTTAAATTGATATGGTAATTTTTGTATCTATTGGAGAGTATTGGGGACACAGTGAACTCCTTGTCCATGATGAGCCATTATTTTTTTTTTTGCTTTTTGAGACAGGGTCTCACTTTGTAGTTCAGGCTGGCCCTGAGCTCACTATGGTGCCCAGGCAAGCTGCCGCGAACTCAGCAATCCTCCTGCCTCTGCCTCCCGAGTGCTGGGATTACAGGCGTGAGCCACCACGTCCAGCATTGTGGTATGCGGTGTTGATTGTTGGTGGGCGTGTCTCCATGCCCAGCATTATATGTGGTTACCGGGGATGGAACTCAGGACCTTGCGCTTGCGAGGCAGGCGCCAGAACCACTGAGCCAACCCTCTGGTCCCATGATGAGCCATTATTAAGCATGTCTTAAGTACTATGGTTTTAAAATTTTTCTTTTAATTTGCATAACAGGTGTCTGAGTTTTTTAATTCAAAAGACTTGAGAAGAGTGATTAGAAGTTCATGACCAAAAAAGATTATTGTTTTTTATAGTATATACTTTCTCTTTTCTGTTAACCATATAGAAAAGATTAATAATTCAATTGGAAAGGTTAAATATTCAATCTGAATTACAAAAAGAATAAAAATTTCCAGAAAGCAAAATCTCAGTCTTTTAACCACCTGGGTTTAATTTAACAATGGAGATGAAACCTACATTTAGCTATGTGTCATTTCTATATTTCAGTGAAGCAAAGATTAAATTTTGCTCTTTTATTCCTTACTTCCAATAGTAAGTTGAACCAAATTACCTGATGGACTATGATTGGAAGTTGAGGTAAGAGCTAATATTTAGCTATCTTGTATTTGCCATGATCTTTTTTTAGACAACAGTAAGGAGACATAGTGCCTGGGTATATTCCCTACAAGAACAGAGGAACTAATGAAAGGGAGACAAACAGAATGGATGCCATTACTTTAAGTAAGGTTAGTATGCAGCTGAGAGACCTAGTATGGATCTGAGGCACCACCATTTAGGAAATAGCCAGGCCTGTTGGTAAGGACACAAACAATTTGTAAAAAGCCAACCCAAACACCAAAAAACAAAAACAACTCTCTGAGAGTTGGCGAGGCAGAACTGAGGTTCGGAATATATAGAACCATTACACAATCTAGCCTTATAAAAATTGGAAACATAAAAGCTAGGAAATGGAACAGTTGCTCAGTAATAAAGTCAAAGGCTAAATACAGGATACAAAAGAGGCATACACTAGGAAAGACATTTAAGACTAGAACCAAACTCTAGCAAGTACATAATATTTATATCAATCCTTGCCACACTGATAATAATACTTAATTCAGTGTTTCTTGAGGATTAACATGACATTAACTTTAATTACATCAATTTGATTATCTTGGGAGTCACTCAGGTGATTAATAAAGCACACTTCTGAGTAGACCATGAAAGTGAGGCCTTTGGTACAGTATATGATCTTTGGCATCATCCTCTGACCCTGTTCTGTTCCACTCCCCAACTACCATGAATTGAGTACCTGAATAGGCCATGAATTTTTCCCATGATTTCCCTGCCTTGGAGCCAGCCATAGACTCAATCTCATAAAACCGGGAATTAAATCAAACCTTTCTTAAAACTGTGGGCTTCAGGTATTGTGTCTCAGACAAGGGAAAACAAACACAATTAACTAAAACATATAAAAGAATAATGGCTAGAACAGAGTAAGTGTTCCATAGATGGTATTTTTTTATTCTTGTTTTGTTTGGGGGTTAAGTTAAAATCCAATTCTGAATATGAAGCAGTAAGGTTTAAAGAAAAATATCCACCTTGTTGCTTAGGCCAGCCTCACTAAGGAGGAGTTCTAGCAGAAATCTTGCCCTTAGGCCAACCCCGCAAAAAATGAATTCTAGCAGAATTATTGCCCTTCCTGTGTGGACTAAAACTTGCCTAGAAAGGTGGGGTAGAACATAACCTAAAAAGTTTTGTCATATCTGACTCTGATTTCACACCAGTTCCATTATTCAACCCTTTGCTGTATTTTCCTTATGCAACACTTCCTTACAGTGCAATCCTGTGGAAGAAACTTGTCTGAGCCACAAAACTTATTACCTTCTCTTGTGACTGTAGACAGCCTTTCTATTCCCAATTCATAAAACACTGAAAGAGTTCGATGTTTGTTAGAAAATGTTGACAGTCACTAAGTAAATTAGATCAGGTAACAAGAATGTATGATGTATGTTGTGAAAAATAGAAAATATGCAAAGGGAAATACGGTGGAGTGAGTAATGAAGGATAAAGAAAAAATTTGATGGTAAAAAAGGGAAACAAAGCTTCTGTATTTAGGGGGTGGAGGATTGTGGAGTGGGTAGGAGAATGGGAAAAATGAGAATTAAACTGTGTCATCTACAGGTCCAAATTCCCAAAATTGAGTGTGATCACAATGTGTATATACAATGTATCAATAGATAAAAAATTTTTTAAAAATTTTAAGAGAAACAACAGGGAAGCCATTCTATAAAGATGAGAAGACCTTTAAGAGAAGGAACAGCAAAAGTTAGGATAGTTGTTCTCATGATATAAGAATTCTGCTTCCTCTTTTGGGAATATTTTTCTTTCATATACTCACTGGGGAACTAAACTTGTTCATAAATAAATCCATAGGTAAAGCTCCATCTCCTCTAGCGTTCATTTCTTCCTTCTCCCCCAAAGGTAGCTGTAGTTACCCCCATCTCCTAGGTTATCCTAGCTTACCCAGGGGTTCAGTTTCCACAGTTCAGCTGCCCCACAATTACTCATCAGTATATTAAAAAGAAGATACAAGAAATAAGTAATTTAAAAGTTTTAAATTGAGTACTATTCTGAGTAATGAAATCTTTCTGAGTCCCTCTCACTCAGTGCCACCAGGACACTAAGCAGTTTTTATCCAGTATAATTACAAACTATATGCTCTTTAGTAACTTAGAAGCTGATCAACTTAACTATCATAATACTGCTGTGTCTGTATTCAGGTAACCCTTAGTTTACTTAATCGTTCCAAAGTACAAAAGTACTGTGCTCACTTCGGCAGCACATATACCAAAGTACAAAAGTAGTAACACTGGCAATTTTTACATGCAAATAGAAGTTACAAAAGTTCATCTTTTCAAGTGAAAAGCCAAAAGCTCTCAACTTATTAAAGAATAGGGAAAAGTCATGCTAAGTTTACCAAGAACTAAGGCAAAAATAATAGAGTATAAATTATAGTCCAAATGTAAAATGTTCTTTGAGTCTCATGTGTTCTAGCTTTCTGAAGGTGACTGGATCATGAAGGACCCTAAACTCCTCAGTGGATTAATTGTTGATGAGGTCATGTGATAGCATTAGAAAAAAGTGATAGAAAATGGACGTAGAGCATATTGACTGAAGACATGCCTTTGGGGGATCCGTCATCCCCAGTCCTGTTTTTTCTGATTCTTTACATTTTTCCACTTCCCTGTTGTTGAGACTGAGCAGCTTTTTACTACCTCACTTCTTCCGCCATGATATTCTGACTCACAATAGCCCAGGGAACATAATGGAATCAGTCAACTATACTGAAACGTCTAAAACCATGAGCCAAAATAAACCTTTCCTTCTCTAAGGTTTTTTTTTTTTTTCTTAGATATTTGGTCAGTGTGATAAAAAGTTGACTAGCATATGATGGATAAGGTTCAGTATTATTTCTGACTTCTGATATTCACTGGGTGGTTTATGGGGGGGGGCTGCAGTAGCCCAAGAAACTTCACAAATATAGACATTTGTCTTGTGCTCTTTACTACTGGCTGTCAACAGTGCTCCTTCCCAACTAGCTAATGTCCTCCTTGAGGTCAGGGATTAATAGTGGCTATTATTTTAACAGTTTTATTTGAAGGATAATTTTCATACTACATCATTCACCTGCTGAGGTGGTGTTTTATGTGGCTTTACCTCCTTGATCCTCAAAACAATCATGTTGCAACCAAAACTAAGCCTCACTAAATTGTTTTGGCCAATTTACATATGTGAATTTCTAATATTATACTCCTAGTAAGAAAATCTTTCTAAATTCAGCTAAATGATAAGCCTGTATATGCTTCATTAGCAAAACATAAAAATTACATATAATTGTGAAGCAGCCAACATGTAATGGTTTAATACATGTATAGATTGTGTAAATGGAAATATAGAGTCACCCCTCCTTCCCTTGCTGTCTACAGCCTCTCATCACCACCATTCGACTCTTAATTTCTATGAGCACAGGTCTTTCAGATGTTCCTGAGATGGGACTGTGCAGTACTTGTCTTTCAATGCATGGCTTATTTCATTAACATAATAATCTCCATGTGCCAGATGACAATATTATTTCAGTGTTAATAATAAACACATCATTTCTAGAAATAAAAATAACCAAATTAATTTTGAGAAAAGGTTTAGATTGGAGACCACCATAGGAAATTCTGATTGTCTGATATGCCAAAACCTAGTATCATTTTAGCCATAAAATAAATGCATTTACACTATTTCTCAGAATTATGCTGATCTGAGCAGTTACCATATTTTAGGTTCAGTTATGAGCAGACACAAATCTATGACCTAGAGAAAGAAAACCTGGCACCACATGGCTGAATATTAATATTTTTAAAAATTCAGTAAAAATTAAAGAGCTTGATAAAGCAGTGTTATAAGTTCGTGTAATTTTGGTGGAGAAGAAAGAGTTGCAAAGTTAGTAGTATGTTCAAGGTCACATAGTTTTTGGAAGAAGCAACATCAAAAGCCCAGACTAACAGTATCAGATTTAAACACAGTATCATATATGGTTCAATTTAGCTAGCCTACTGATTAATGAATCCACCCTGCCACATTCCCTTTAAATTTTTCCCCTTTGCTTGAACATTGTCAGCTGTAGAGAGTTTAGTAGCCTCGAAGATAGACTGTTTCGGTTTTGGACAGGTCTTAGTGCTAAAAGGTCACTGCTTTGCTAAGATGAAAGGTTTGTAATTTCTATTTATTCATCTTGGTTCTAGCTTTTGAAGTTAAGAAAAGCAGTTGAAATACTTTTTAAAAGTTAGAGTCCTGCTACATTTTAAGGATAGTGAAGTTTCTTTTAACAAACATTGATTTTGTGACTAAAGCATGTTTATATTTCTATCAAAATATTCCATTCTCATTTTCAAAAACTTAAATATAGAAAAACCACAAAATCATCACTGCTTACACACAGGCAACCTTTTTTAATGATTAGTATATTTACTTTCTTATTAGTATAGGTTTATCATTTTCAC
Organism: Thryonomys swinderianus; assembly: GCA_004025085.1. Taxonomy (NCBI): domain Eukaryota; kingdom Metazoa; phylum Chordata; class Mammalia; order Rodentia; family Thryonomyidae; genus Thryonomys; species Thryonomys swinderianus. Next base: position 42,573 of record PVIC010004283.1, on the reverse strand, counting down.
AGATTAATTCTTATGGTATTTAGCATTTTATCTGTAATTACCATTTATTATACTGTGATAATTTTAACTGGTAGTAAAATATAGTATTTATTACTTTAACGTGTGAACATTTTTTTAAAACAAATTTTCCTTCCTTCATTGAAATAGCTGATAATTCCTTCCATACATTGTCTGCCTTGTAAAATATAACTCTAGAGTACATTCCTGGAAAAGCTATTCCTAGCTTAAATGACTTAAACTTTAACATGTACTTGTTATTCTTTTTCAGTTTAAAGTTCTAGCAGCAATTTATCAAAGCAGTATTTTCACTGCATTACTTCTGAAGCTGGATTTTCTTTTGTCTGAAACCTGATCACATTTACTCTTTAACAGTTTCATCTTACTGATACTTTTCTCAGCTTTTAGAGATTAGCACATTTGGGTTCCTTAAGTGTTATTTTCTATCTCTATTTCCTTTGCTCTGAGGATGCTGTACATTTTACAATTTAGGTCTTAGTGATTTTTCTTTTCTACATAATAAATTTCTCTGTCATGTTTATTTTAAATAATACCCTAGTTGCTTGAATTTTAATTTTGTGTATTAATATAGGATGAAGTATTACTAAATTTATTTAGACATATAATGCCTTTTTTCATGAACATTTCTCCACTGTTATCTTTAAATCTCTAACAAAAAGTAAAGACTCAGAATATTAATCCATTAATAATTTCATTATAATTAATGATATTAATCCATTAATAATTTTCAACATTTTCTGATTGGTTCTCTCAGGATCGTTTATTATTTTTTTCAATTCTTAGCTTTAATTTTGGTGCTTCCGTATTAATATGCTACTCTGAAATATGAGCCCAAGTACTTCTCTCTGCCTGTGTCTTTCTCTTATTCAGTCGACTATCTTCAGTCAATTCTACTACAACTAGTAGTAATAACAAAAATAGGAGCAAGCACTAAGCCACTTGGCATCTTTTCTTATCTCTACAGTATCTCCTACTAACTCTAAATGTTGTTTTTCTTAAACAGGAAGATAGTATATTTATAAGAAAATTGGTATGTACATCCAAATTCAGCATTTTATATTATTTTCTCTATCACTAAAATATTTTTGTTTTGAATAAAAGACTCACCACTGCAAAAATGATAAAAGCTCTGCATTCATGAAAGGAACCCACAAATAGCAAACAGAATAATATAGAGTCACACACAAATACATGTGGGCACAGAAACACAGAATTCATAAAGTAGAATTCAGATATGGGCCACAGGATCTGATTCTGTTGTGGTTTATGCTGGATGTATTCTGTTCTTGAGTAAGTCATTGTTCAAAGAGGTAATTTTAGCCTTCCTGTCTCCTCTTAGAAAGTTACTTGTAAAATGTACTGCCTTTCCATACACATTTCTTCTTAGTATTGTTTTCTCTACGACAGATCATGCTTTCATGTTAAACAAGATAAAGTAGTGACAAACTTAACCTAATCAAATGTTTTATGATGAAGAAATATATATATTTATGGATGTATTCTTATTTTATAATTCTGCATGTATTTGTCCTGAAAAATTCCAAATTCTACAAAATTATAAAATATAATATAAAATTAGAAAAATATTACAGTAAGATAACAATATATTCATACTCAAAGCACTAATAATAAACTCAAAACATGAATGAACATTTAAATTCCATGAATATTAAACTACTGGCAAGTTTGGAATTAATATAAGTTAATATTTTTATTTCTTTGTAACTCCTTGATGGCACTTAGCTTGCTTTTTGTAGTTCTATACTAATCCAAATCTTCATCCCTTGTATGTTTTGATTCCACAAAATATGTCCATATTATATTTTTTCTGAATTATTTTTTCAATAAAAATAAAAGAGGGTCTCTGAGCTAATATGATGTCTTCAACTCTTTGAGGACCATATTCAGTAGGGAAATAATTGGGTCAACTAACTTTAGCCTTGAAAACTCATGCTGATGCTCGTAGTGGCTGAATTTACATTTCCACTAACAATATAGAGGTATTCTTCCCACAGCTTTGCCGTATTTGTTATTATTTCATTTTTTGATCATAACCAATCTTTCTGGGATAGGACTGAATCTCAGTTTTGTTTTAATTTGCATTTCTCTAGTTTCCAGAAATTCTGAACACTTTTTCATGAGTATCTATTCCTTTCCATTGCCCATTTTTTTATTGGATTTTTGATTTTTTTAAGGATCTAAAGTTTTTGAATTTGTTATATATTCTATTATATATTCTATATATAAGCTATTTCTCTCTGAGAAATAGCTGGCAGCTTTTTTCCGTTTTGTAGGTTGTCTCAATTCTGTTGGTTGTTTGCTGTATAGAAGTGTTTTATGTGGTATGATTTTATATTTTATTTCTTTTTGAATATATTGAGTTCATTGGCACATTTTAGGTTTACATTATTATCACATTTGTCACTGAGAACTTGTTCCTGTACATGATATATCTTGATTCTCATTTTTCCCATTCCCCTGCCCTATATTCAACCTTCTACTACCTATATACATAAGCATGGATTCTGTTTTATAGTACCTCTTTTTTCCACTGGGTTCTGTTCAGAAAGTACTTGCTGATGCTCATATTTTAGGGAATTTTACCTTTTTTAACTTCCAGTGAATTGTGTTCGCTCTAAAATTTAAATCTTTGATCCATTTTGATTTCAGTTTCTGAGAGATAGGAGTCTTGATTCAGTCTGTTGTGTGTGAATAACCGGTTTCCACAATATGGTTTGTTAAAGATGCTGTTTCCTCCAAGGATTGTTTTTGGTCTCCCTTTCAAAGCTCATTTGACTGAATGTCCTTGCAGCTTTCTTTGTATCCATGGTTATGCTCCACTGATCCATGCATCTGTTTTTGTGCTAAATATTATGCCATTTTTATCATTGTAGCTTTGTAATATAACTTGAAGCCCAGAACTGTAATGCTTTTTTCTTGTTACCCAAAATTGCTTTTGTTCTTTTTGCTCTTATCAGTTTGCATATGTATTTTAGGATTGTTTTCTCTAGTTTTTTTTTTTTTTTCTTTGAGACAGGGTCTCGCTTTGTAGTTCAGGCTAGTCCTCAGCTCACTATGTAGCCCAGGCAAGCCTCGATCTCAGCAGTCTTCCTGCTCTGACTCCTGAGTGCTGGGATTACAGGCGTGAGCCACCACTTCCGGCTGTTTTCTCTAGTTCTGTGAGGAACATTGTTAGTATTTTGATCAAGGTTGGATTAAACCTGATCGCAATACCATCTGATAATAAAGTATTACTGAGATCATTAAAATTCACGACACTAAAGGAGAACATCAACTGGCTGAATTTTAGAATGCTGCTAAAAGGCAAAGTCAGAGTACAATATTTACTGCAATTGGATTGGTGAATTTAATAAGCTGAAGGTAGTGACAAGAGTCTTGCGAAATGCTTATTTAGCAAGAGAGCTGTTCTTTTGATGAACAAAATATTATCTCACATAAAAAGACAAAATAGTTTAATCATGTACTGAATTCGTCTATTTTTTTACAGTCTTATTTTTTCCAGGGCCACGTTTTTCTAGAACAAATAACAAATTAATATCAACAATGTGGCATACTTAGAGTTCTTAAAGGTATGTGGTTGCCCCACTGGCATTTTATAATTTTTCTGTATGTGAAATTGTTGTTCTTTCATTGTAAACCAATACATATTCTTTCAGTCTGAAGTTTTATGTCTTCTAATTATCAAAATTATCTGTCCTGGGTATTTCATGTATTCTGTTATTCAGTGGTCACCTTTTCAGTTATATGAGGTTGATCCTTGTGTTTTTTAATGATCATTTTGATTAGCTTTTCTTCTTTACATACAATTCATGCCCACATCACAAATTCATTCTATCATCATTATACCTGTATAGCCCAATTGCTTCTTAATGAGTTCTTATTTCTGAGTTTTTCTCCTATCTTTCTTTGTAATTTTACAAGGCTTGATATGCACATTTAAATCTCCTGTTATCTGAGTCATTAACTCAGCCCACTTTCTATTATAGTATGTTCAAATGGTTTTCCTAGGGTGTGTTGTATTTTTCCTTCTATGCTGGTATTTCCTTGGAAAGATCAATAAATCACTACACTTTTGTACCTTTCTGAAGATTTTTAGGGCCTGGAAGTACAAAGCATGTCCCAGAGCTGTGAGCTACATGTATGCTAATTTGTACGTCACCATTGTAATTTATCTCATGTAAAGCAAAACCTACTGATAAAGATGTACAAGCAAAAAAATCTGGACAAAAATGGAAAGAATTTTGCAACTTGCTATTTCCCAACTTAATAGCTATTGATTGGAAGTAAATCCACTTGATGCCACTATGTAAGATGATCTGATTTTTAAATGTTTCTTTACCTAAAGTTAAAGTGGAAAAGCCATAAAATTATTAATCATTCGTTCATTGATTCATCAACAAATTCTGTCCACTGTTGTAAAAGTGTATAAATCACAACATGCAAACCAGTACAGATTGTCCTAAATCTAATCAATCCATAGGCTTTAAAATTAAGGAGAAAAATTAAAAGGAATATATAACTGCTTTGAGAGGAAAGAAACAAAAATTCCTTAAGTCTGTGATATTTCAGATAAGATTTTAAAACTTTGGATAGACTACAGGGGAGAAAGACATTCAAGTTGAAAAGAACACAATGGGAAAAGGTTTGGAATTATAGTTAGCCAGTGGCTTGGTATTCTTGTTAGTGTAAATAAATGTGGCCAGGGACAGTTTCAGATGCCAGGTGATGGAGGGAACATTATCCTATAATTTTGTTTTGAATGCTTATTAGCTTTTTAGGGACTAGTCACAAAAATGATTAAACCAGGGCTGCATTTCAAAAACGTTAGGCACATCATATTGTAGAGGAATGCTAAAATTATATAAACATAATATTATTGAAATTATTTAAAATGATGCTATATAACCCATGTAAGAGATGAAGAGGAGACAAAATAAACTGACTTCCAAGAAGGAATGGTATTGCTTCATTAAAATGTAAGATGTAGGAAGAGATTCCTAATATTATATTGATTTTTTAATGTTACTGTTAATCAACTTTGAGTTAACAAGTATAATTGGCAGCATATGACTAATGGTTTCCATACTGGACATTATAGTTCCATAACTTAGTAGATGTGGTTGGGCAATATAAAGTTTATAGTACATTTTAAAATATTTTAGTGAGTTATATGAAACATTTTTAATATTCAGTGATGAATAAGAATAAAGAAAATGTTACCCAGAGTAAAGATTCACAAGCAAACCCCTAGTAAAAGCAGCATTTCAGTTTTGGAAAGAAGAGAGTGGAGCCACAAACACTGTGCAAATATGCAGGATGAAGAAAATCAGAGATAAGAGAAAGAGAATTGCTGAAGATAATTAGAATTTTAAAATAAGTATATGGAAATTAAGAAAATTTTTCATGCAAAGAAAAGAAGTTAGTTGCAGGGATTCTCTGTGTTAAAACAGGAGAAGATGACTAGAGACTGTCTGGGAAGTGGAAGTGGATGTGATATAAACCACTGGGTTTGGCTGCTCTAAGAAGGTCTTTTCCTTTGAAATCAGAGAGAAAAAGAAGCCAGTGTGTAGGTTCTAACTCCTCAGAATGGAAATTCAAACTTTGATTGTTACATACATTTCTAAAACACATATTTTCTAAATTCCATGAAATTAAAAAAACAGCTAAATAAAAATCGTAGCCTGGTCTGTGGTATCCTCCTCAACATGTATATTAAATATTTAGTTTTAAGTCTAGTCCTTGTTAAATCCTAAAGGGTTTGGATTTTAAAAATTATAGACCTTATTTCTTTCTTTAAAACCTGACGATGTCATTTTATGTTTGCTAGTAATGTGGTTTTTGTTGCTGCTGCTACTTTATATTGAAAAATGAAATTAAGTGTGTTTAGTGGGATCCTGACAATAAGCAGCAATCTTTATTTCACATTGTGTCAGGAGTCTACCCCTATAAAGATATTTTCCGACCGTGAACTACAGAAAAAAATAAAGAGAAAAATGATGACAGAGTTTGTACCTTTACCTATACAGACTACAGAGAAGAGGTTCCTATGTACTTCCTCTCCTTTGTGTTCTCTACAACTAAAGTTCATTCTTCTCGGTCCACAAGTAAGCTTGTCTTTCAGAAAATATGCCTTTTAAACTATTTTCTCACTGCTGGGACACAATACCTGACACCCACAAATTAAAGGATGAGAGTTCATTTTGCTCTATCGTTTGTAGAGGTTTCAGTCCATAGTTGGCTGGTTCCATGGCAGGGTGGCGTGGCAGAGGGGCATGGCAATGAAGGGCTGCTGGCAGCATGGTAATGGGAAGCAGAGAGCCATCAAGAGAGAGAGGAGAAAGTTACACTCTTCCAGGCCTCGCTCCAGTGACCCACCTCCTCTCAACCTCAGTACTTAGTGGACTACAATTTCATCAGTGGACTAATCCACGCACTCAAGATACAGTCACTTTCCAGAAACCCCATCTGTGGGTACCAAAAGCTCTCAGGAGACCTCTCTCTATAAACCATGACACCTTCAGATTCACTTATTTATCTCTTATTTATCTTGACCTTTTTGTTTTCTTGTGTATCTATCTGTTGCTTAGATAACTGATTTACATATTTAATCCCAATTGTTGAAAGTCAAATTGTAGATTTTTTTTTTTTTCTTTTTGAGACAAGGTCTCGCATTGTAGTTCAGGCTGGCCCTGAGCTCACTACGGTGCCCAGGCAAGCCGCCGCGAACTCAGCAATCCTCCTGTCTCTGCCTCCCGAGTGCTGGGATGACAGGCGTGAGCCACCACGCCCGGCATTGTGGTATGTGGTATTGATTGTTGGTGGGAGTGTCTCCACGCCCAGCATTATATGTGGTTACCGGGGATCGAACTCAGGTCCTTATGCTTGCGAGGCAGGCGCCGGAACCACTGAGCTAACCCTCCGGCCCCTCTCTCCATATATTTTTAAATCTCTAGCATATTTAGAGAAAACTTCAGGTTATATAAAAAAGTCACATCTCAAAATTTCAGGATTTTTCCCGTTATCCTCTCCCTGTTGGAACATAATTCAGTGATGAGTTGTTTCCTTTCAGTGTATAGAGGATTATAGAGATGAAAAGACCTGTTAAATTCTGCAGTCCTGTGAAGCCAAAAGTTTCAGCCCAAAAGTTCATTCTGAATATTTGGGACAAGAACAGGCTTTTATTTCAATATATTAGGTCAAGATATTTTCTGTACTCAGTGCCCTGTTCTTGTGCAGACTTTCTCTCCAGTAGTAATTCTGGAGTTGCTGATAAGTGTGTCAGCTCAGGAGCTCTGGCAGGCTTATCAGCACTTTCCACTTGCAAGTTCATCCACATAGCACAGTTTTAAAATGTTAAAATTGGGTTTTGTCCTTCCATTAGTATCCCTGCGTCTCCAATAAATGAGAAAGACAAGTCTCCGTGATGAAAAATTGCATAATCTGTCTTACATTTTAAGGTTTTAGCTATCAATTCTTTCTTTTTCTCCCCATCACTCCACCACCCTCACTCCTCCCCTTTCTCCCTCCCCATCCTGCCCAGTTGACTGTGTTTTAATATTGCATTGTGAATATTATATTTTATTGATTTAATATATATGTCCTTTGAATTGTCTTTCTAGCCTTCCTAATGTCCATATATATATGGAAAGAATACACTCAATATATTGAAAGAAAGCATTTGAGTTAATGAAAGAACTGTTTCAGTGCTCGATTCTTACCTTCTCACCTATTCCTTGCTAAGTGAAGTTTTACTCACTTTATGGATAAGAAATAAGCTGTTAACATAATACTTCATGTCCAACTAACTTCTTTTTTTTGTTTGTTTTGAGACAGGGTCTCTCGCTTTGTAGTTCAGGCTGGCCCTCAGCTCACTATGTAGCCCAGGCAAACCTGGAACACACCAATCCTCCTGCCTCTGCCCCCCAAGTGCTGGGATGACAGGCATGAGCCACCACGCCTGGCACTGTGGTGTGTGGTATTGATGGCTGGTGGGCATGAGTCACCACACCCAGCATTGTATGTGGTTACCGGGATCGAACTCAGGGCCTTGCACTTGCAAGGCAGGCGCTGGAACCATTGAGCTAAATCTCCAGCCCCAATTAACTTTTTAGATACCATATTAACTATAATATCTTTTTTTCAGAACACTATCACTCTTTTAAAAATATGTTTTTGTAGTTTGTACTCATGGAACTTTCATGAGTAGATTTTAATTATTACTCAATCTCTCTCTGTTCTCTCTCAAAGTCCTTGAGACTCCTCTGTTCTGTCCCTCAATCTGTCCTTATTACTGAGGTGTAAAGTGTTCCTTATCTAATTCTTTGCTTGATAGTACTATTAATAAAATTAAGTACAGAAATAAAATATAATACAATAATTTTTTTATTCTTTAGAATGATGCCTACTCTTACTAGATCATTAGTCACATGAAGTTCTGATATGATACGTGTCCATATCTGAAATCATGTATGAATGTGCTTTATGTTATGTAAACTGTACTGAAACCTGTTTCCAATCAAAAGCATTACTAAAAAGAAACTTTAAACTTAACTCTGAAAGAAAAATGTACACTGTTCTTCTGAAGTCATGGGTAAGGACAGTGATATACTAAAGAAGTATGTGCACTGCTGAGATAGCAATGTCCATAACCAAGATGAGTTGTTCAGATCTCAGTCCTGGCAGAATTTCATTAAAAAGCTGGGACATTGGCCCCAGACACATCACCATGGTCTGGGAGAGAGGTACTGGAGAACTAGGTCATTGTTGACTTTTCAAAGCAAGTATTTCAATGATACATAAGTGAATACTCAAATCTGATTATTAAGATGAGATAAAGCACAAAGATCTTGAATCACTGAAATGGTACCTTTACTGGAAAACTACTAAATTATCCTTGTTATTCTATAATATAAATATTATTACTATTAGCCCAGAAAGATTTCCCAAAATATTAAAAGTATAATAGACTTTACCCAATAAATTTCTCATCTATAATTAATACATATTAAACACCTAATTTTACTATGTCAGTGAAGGTAGCTTAACAAAATGCTAATGTGACAAATAGGAACGTGATCTGAAATAAGAATTTTATGTATTAGCTCCTTTACCCAAATACTTGAAAAATAATATACAATCTAGATAACAAGGGGTGAACCTAAACTACTTGATTGACATCACTAATAAATTGAAATATACAAACAACTCATAATTTCCAAAACTGAAAGCATTGTATTAAAAATGCTAATATCACTAGTCAATGTATGATTAATATACAACAGAAGCACCATTCAAATCAGATTGATTATTCATAACCCAGTGAAATCTATGAAGATGAATTACTGTCAGTAGTAATAAGAGTGGTTAGGCAATTAAAATTACCCATTGTTTTTAACTTTACATAGCAATTAAATGTACATAAATACATATGTTTAAATATGTATAAGAGTAAAATAGTTCAAATAACAAGTGTGGACCTGGGGAGGATGGAGCCCTTCTGTTGTAGCAAACTGGAACAGCTCAGTATTACAGCTACAGTCAAGTGTTACAGTTCAGTGTCAAAGCCAAGTGCCACAGCTCTGAGGCACAGCTGAGCATTATAGCTAGGTGTCAGCTATTGCAATTTGAAGACTAATGAATCCAATTGTCATTGGAAGTGGGTGAAGAAAAAACTTTTATTACTCTGGGGGCCCTGACAAGTATGTACACTGCAGCAGAAATGAGAGCCTCCTTATATAGGAATATACAGGGTAGATGAGAATGCTCACTGAAACAGGAGGTGGAGTTACAGAACATTCCTGAAACACATGTTATGTGAGCATGCTCACTGAAACAGAGAGGTGGAGTTACAGAGCATTCCTCTAAAGAGGCAGAGTTTGACAAAGCATTCTTGAAAAGGGGTAGAGTTTAACAACATTCTTGTAAGAAGCAGAGCTTAATAGAACATTCTTAGGCAGGGGTGGAGCTTAACGTTCTTGAAAGGGGAAGAGCTTAATATTTACATAAGGAGACAGAGTTTAATAGAACATTGCTGAAAGGGGCAGAGCTTAACAACATTTTGTAAGGGGTGTAGTTTAACAGAACATTCTTGTGAGAGGGAGGGGTTTAACAGAACATTCCTGAGAGGTCAGCAAGTTCAGTTACAAACCATTTGATACATCAGACAGAAGCCCAGAAGCACAAACTGTTAAATTTCCAAAACATTCTGTGAGAAAAAAATACAGAGGCAAGTTAAGAGTCTGTCTTATTGTGTAGCATTTCTATATCACATCTATAATCCTAGGACTCTGGGAGACTGAGACAGGAGGATTAAAAATTGGAGCCCAGCCCAAGCAATTTAGTGCCTTAGGAGGACTGTCACATATTAAAAGTAAAACTAAATAGAAGTAAAATGTAGCTTAGCAAGAAAGCCCTGTTTAATCCCCAATATTGAAAACAAAAAAGAGGTGAAATGAAATAAAGGCAATAAAAGACATATCCAAAATGTAACGTATATATGTATATTTTTCTCTATATATTACCATATATAATTATATATATTACTATATATAATACATATATTACTATATAATGTATGTATATATAATACATATAATATATGTATTATATATAGTAATATATAATTATACATGTATATAAAATAAACTAGTTTGATTCTAAAGTAAAAGTTTTCAGTGACTTCATTAAGTGATTTTAAGTTTACTTTGGATTTATTTAAATCCATTGTTTTCAGCTTTAATTATATCTTTGTTGTAACTTTCAAATAATAAATTTTATAATGAATAAAGTTTTGTTTTGTGGCTTATTCATGATATAAAAGTGAAAAAATTAAAGAATACCATTTTCATAATAGTCTCTAATCCTTTTTCAGTTATTTTCTTTTGGAAATGTAATTGTTTTGTCTCATCTAAATAATTAATGTCTTTACTACACATTCTCCCCTCATGAATTCACTCAGAAACAGTAAAATAAAATTATGTTCATTAGGCTTAGTGTATTTTGTTGACACTGTCATTAATTAACATTAACTTTGATCTTAATAATTTTAATAGTATAAGTATTTCACCAACCTAGTATTATCTCATAGTCATGATACTGTCTTTGTGATTGGCAAAATTGAACATAAATTATGTATTTTAACATACATTGATATGGTTTTAGAACATCAGAAATGATTCCTTAGTACCCTAACACTGACCTTTGTGACTTTTTGTGTGTATTTCAGAGGTAAAGAATAGTATGGCATGAAACATGGCTCAGTTCTATTACAAAAGAAATGTGAATGCCCCCTACAGAGACCGCATTCCTCTGAGGATTGTCCGTGCAGAATCAGAGCTCTCACCATCTGAAAAAGCTTATCTGAATGCTGTTGAAAAGGGAGACTATGCAAGTGTCAAGAAATCCCTAGAGGAAGCTGAAATTTATTTTAAGATCAATATTAATTGTATCGATCCTCTTGGAAGGACAGCGCTCCTCATTGCAATTGAAAATGAAAACTTGGAACTCATTGAACTGCTCTTAAGTTTCAACGTCTACGTTGGAGATGCTCTGTTACATGCTATCAGAAAAGAGGTTGTCGGAGCTGTTGAGCTGCTTCTGAACCACAAAAAGCCAAGTGGAGAAAAACAGGTACATGCAACAGTACAGTTTTTAGTTTATTTTGCCTGCAGGAAGTTTCTTTGTATGTTCAAATTTCTTGAAATTCTAAGAGAGATGAAGATCAAAATCAGAACTATTAAAACCTCTCTAGGTACACCCTCCATGTCTTAAAACTGCTACCTCTACTTTGTACACTTCCACTCTGGAAAGTCAAAAGTAATTGTGACAACTGAAGAAACCAAAGTAACCTGTGGAGACTTCCACATATATTGCAAATGTCTAGGTGTAACACACAACATGTTAGGTTATTTGTGGCTGATTGCTTAAATGTGCAATCTCGCCGGGCGTGGTGGCTCACGCCTGTAATCCCAGCACTCGGGAGGCAGAGACAGGAGGATTGCTGAGTTCGAGGCTTGCCTGGGCTACATAGTGAGCTCAGAGCCAGCCTGAACTACAAAGTGAGACCCTGTCTCAAAAAAAAAAAAATGTGCACTCTCTGGTCTTCTGTTTTCTCACATCCTATACTATTGTGGTTATTTTCCTATCTAACCTGCTTGTCTGTTCTGAATTCTCATCTTACTGAAAAAAATGAGTTACACCATCTAATTCTAATATTGTCCCTTAATCCAGCCTAGTGGTTTGTTTCAAATTGAGATCTAAAGAAAAGAACAAATGTGACTTCTGAATAGCAGCTGAACTCTGACTCCAGATTCACATAAAATTTATGAATGATAAAATACAGAGCTTCCCTGTATAAAATAAACTGAAGTTATAAATGCAACATGTTCTGTTTTCTGTACCTGTATAGGGCCACTAAATAAGTGAAAAAAATAATAGGCATTAATAAGGACTATGTTTTTGTCTTTAAATTCTTCCTTTTGCCATTGTCCTGTATCTGAATTGCTTGGTTCTCTTTCCTTCCACACTGAACTCCACATTTTCCTATATCAAGACTAAGCTATTAATGACAAACATATTGCAGTTACTGCAGTGGCTAAAAGTCTCTACTTAAGTAAAATTTTATGTGTTTTCTTAGGCCTCCAGAAATTTCTTCCCTATTTGATATTCCAAAAATCTCTATTTCTATAAAGGATGCACTAAGAGGTGTGACATTCTTTTAACAGAAACCCTTCTATAGCTGCCCTTATCTTTGCTTTTCTGAAGGAGTTTTATCAGAGTTGTTGCCATTATTAGCAAGAGAATGTCAGGGTTGTGTGTCTCCCTGTCTTCCCCAGAAGCCTGTGTTCTGAGACCCATTCTTTTGTCTCATCCAAATTCATCTCTTTTCCTAATCTGAATTCAGATTTCATAAAACAGCACTCTAAACACCAATATTTCTATGCTTATTGCTTTGCCTGCTTTTTGTTGTTTGTTTCATATACTATATTATTTTTAATTTCTTATCACACTAAATCTTTATTGATAAGAAAATCTGCTTATTCAAGCGGGAAATACAGCTCAGTGGTTCTGGCACCTGCCTCACAAGTACAAGGTTGTGGGTGCAATCCCCAGTTCCACAAAAGAAAAAATCTGCTCATTCCATTAATCCTTGCAAACTTAAACAAACAATATTGAGGTAGGTAAGAAGTAATACTAATATCTAAAGACATATTTTATGTTACATCCCAAAGTTTCATCACTAAAAATTACAAAACACTTCGAAGGAAATGGGTAGGATTTTGTTTTTATCCGTGTAAGCTAAGGTTACACCTCAAGCAACTTATGATTTTGAAATTTCTTCCACAATAATATCCCCACAGCATTTGCAGTTCATACTTTAATACATTATATTGTATAACCTTTTGTACTACATCTATGTGGTCCACCGAAAGAACATACGGTGAGACTAGTTTTTAACATTTCAGATCGCAGGAAGGCAGTAGAACAAAATTCACATTAAATGTATTTTAAAATTTTTATTACTGAAGAACCTTTGTAGTTCCTTTTTTGTAGCAAACACTGGCCATATATTTCAGTGTCTATTCAGATGTCAACTGTGTCTCCCAGTTGTCCACTTGGTGTCTGGAGAAGATAGCTGTTATTATGAGAGTGCTGGAAAAGGTTCAGATTCTGAGCTAAACCCTTGTCTCACAAGTAGGTCCCATTACTTAGTGGCAGTTGATCTGTTTCTTGATAATTAATAAAAGGCAGTAAAAGTTTGCAGTCTGCCAAGAGCCTGAAGTATCCCAGGCCATGTGTTTCTGGAAGGTTTCTCCTGTATCATTGCTGGCCAAGAATTCCTTTTGTCTTTGTACCTTCTAGAACTCCACTTTGGCGAAAGCATTAAGGATAAACAAAAAATTGTGTCTTTTTAACATTATACGTTTGAAAGAACAGTTGTAATCTATTCCAGAGTGCCTGGTGTATTGTCCAAGGCAAATGAAGTACTAACAATATGAAGCACATGTGGTATGGGGTACAAAGGATGTCCTCCAAGATAGACAGTCAAGCTCCATTAGTGTTTGGCTGTGTATCTATGATTTTCATAAGTAACATATCTCTTCAGCAAGGGAAGTATCTCTTGGAAAGATAATTCCAGAAATTAGTGTGTTGTAGGTACCAAGTAAGTCTCAAGTTTCTTTTTCTGTTTTTTTGCCATGCTAAAGATCAAATCTAGGCCCATGCCTATCTAGGCAGTCACTTAGCCAATGAGCTGCATCACCATCTTCTACAAATATGAACTTATATCTCATAAATATGATTTCTTAGAATATTTTTGTGATGATTGAAAACATAAAGTATAATTTCTTTGGATATTTTTTGTGATCATTGTAACCACTTTATGTATGTACTATTGTAATCCACCTAATTTCCAGATTCACAAGTATCCATCCTCAAAGACTCTAGAACACATCGTCATTAATTTTGTAGAGAGCATTGAAGCCATGTGTTAAAACATGAAAAGAAAATATCTAACTGAACAAAGTAAATATAATATAAAATAAAATGGAGAAAAAATCTAATATAAAAATCACATAAATCCAATTATTTGAATATTTACAAAGATTCTAAAAATACAAGTATATCATAAATGTATTCTTCTTTTACAAGTTTGTGAAGTATTAACTTTTCTCTAGAAAAGATCCATATATGGTAGCATCTCCAATCATGAAGGCTCTGAGACTTCAGACCCAGTTCTGTTCATTTTAAGTGCATTGCCTTTAATAAAATTGTAGGTGTTTGCTACCCCAGTCCTTAGGCAGGCTGTTTAACCAAGGGGAGATCATTCTCTCTTTGAGTCTGAAGTTCTAGTTGTGAAGACAGACAGGGAAAAATGTGGAAATCTGAATGAAAGTAGTCACAATGAAAAAGTATAAAAATGTCCTCTAAAAAGTATTTAATTTAAGTTAACAGGACTTGAAGGCTATTGCTGTGTACAGAGTAGGGGGAGGGAGGAGGAACTGGAGGGAGAACAGTTCTTACTGGCTCATACTTTGGGGAATTTAATACCACTGACTGAAACAGAGCCTATGAGGAAAGTTTAATGGGACCAGATTGAATTTACTTAATATTTTACTTATTGATAGTGATTTATGAGTTAATTTGAAATAGCAGATCTACAAAAAGGCCCTTGCATTCGTGGATGTGACAGTGAGGAGCTAGAAGCAAATAAAATCACTTGTCTTCCATAGCTCTAATATATATGTTCCTTTCTTGTCCTTAAACATCGTTTACATATTTTTTATTTTTGTTATAGCCAATGATTTTCTTAATGCAACATTTATTGAAATGATTTATGTTTCTTTTTATAGATTTTCTTTGTTTATTTTTTTGAGACAGGGTCTCGCTTTGTAGTTCAGGCTGGCCCTGAGCTCACTATGTAGCCCAGACAAACCTCGAACTCAGCAATCCTCCTGCCTCTGCCTCCTGAGCTCAGGGATTACAGGCGTGAGCCACCACGCCCAGCACTGTGCTATGAGGTACTGATTGCTGGTGGGTATGAGTCACCACACCCCACCCAGTATTGTGGTATGTGATTACTGGGGATCAAATTTGGGAACTTGTGCTTGCAAAGCAGACACCAGAACCACTGAGCTAAATTTCTGGCCCCTGAAATAATTTATGTTTTGTCGGTTAAATAAAGAGGCATACATAATTAAATACTTTCTGTATTCCATGTACAGCTTTATAGATTAGGATATCAAATTCTTAGGGTTTTAATTTGTTTTTATTATAAAAATGATAAAACCAATAATGTTCTTAACCCTTTCAGGTAAATTATATACAATTCAGATAATCTGTGGTTTTGTTCATTAAGCAGAATGATGGAACATAATGTACTCTCACTTGGGCTACGTTATCTCTGTAGTCACTACATTGGTATTCTCTGATGACTGAATTTTTACCTAAACTGCTTAGTATCTTGTTCCTCCAGTAAGAATAACTAAGAATGACTTCCTATCCTATTTTTTGGTGAATTGATTGGTTACTTGACTGTTAATTATTTCTAGCAGACCTTTTTCTTACATGTCTTCTAAGGCCAGAATCAATTTCTGTTTCAGCTGCCTCAGTAAATGTTTGCTAGAGGTAGAACTTGCCTTTTCCTTTCCTTATAGGCGGGTGTATTTCTAACAAGTGCCAAGATGATGTGAATGCTGCTGGTGCAGAAAGAGCATTGTAACAATGAGTGACTAGTGACTGTAGAAAGCACTTGCAGCTGTCTATTTTGGAGGAAGTAGATTGAACCACACTGAAAACTTGGTTTTCAGATTGCAATTAATTCATTTAAATATAATTAAGTGATGTATAGTGCATGACACTTTCTTAATTTCATTTCCCCCTTTTTGTGCCTTTTATTCCCCCTTTCTTTGGGGAAATTTTTACTACACATTACTTATTAGCTGAACAGTAAGATACTAGAGTGTTTCAGTTGAAGAGATTTTATGTGAAAACCTTACTAAAGGGAATTTTATAATTACACGATTTTATAATTGCCAAGGATCTTGGAAATTATCTAGGTACGTTACTTTATTTTACAAAAGAAGGGAAAAGGGAATTGTTGGTTTCTGACATTTTGTCTGATTAAAAGACTCATAAATTCATAGCCAGTGACTAAATGGATGTAGATGTGACGGGACGGTGGTCAGGATGGCGATGCAGATGGTGCAAGCTGCATACTGGAGAAGACGTGTTGTGCCTGTGCTTTTGCTTCTAGAATTTAAAGAAGTGTACTTGTAGTTTTTTCTTTAAACTCTACAATCTCCTGTGATCATGGGTGCTGTTATTATCCCCACTTATTGATGTGACAGTAAAGCCAAGAATGTCTCGAGTAACAGTTTCCAAGTCTTGAAGACAGGAAATATAACACTGGAACTCCAGAGCTCTTCGTGTTAACTCCCATGCTAGTCTGGCTCTTGTCTCCGCGCCGACTTGAAAAGGAGTCATTTAAATCATTACCTAATTATCTTAATGTAGGTATGAGTCAGGCAGATTTGAAAGAAACGCTTTCTCTCCTTCTCTCTCTTTCTCTCCTCTGTTCTAAATATTACAATGTCATTTTTACACTATTTAATTCTCATTTTTCCACTCCCCTACCTAAATACATAACCCCCTAAATATATAAGCTTTGTCGCCCTTTTTTTATTACCATCTCATGTTTTCTTTACCCCCTCATTACTCCCCTCTCTACCACAATGTCACTTTTAATTTAGTTACTCAATAGATAACTAATTGTGATCTTGACATTGCAGTGGAATAAGGAATCACACAGTAATTAGAAGCTGGGAAAGAGCAAAGAGTATCAGAAATGCTGGTTTCTTGCTTTGTCCACATGCTACTTTAAAAGTCCAAATCTCTTTTTGCTGTACTTTTTATGGCTGGTAGTCAGTAGGCAGGATCATAATCTTGTCTGCTTCTTAAAGTCTAGTGTAATTTTGTTTCTTTTCCCTTTTTTGGTACTGAGATTTGAAACTACAGCCTTCATACTCTTATTATGTTTCTGGATTTTTTATTTTTGGAGGAAAGATCTTGCAAAGTCATTAAATTGCTGATGCTGTGTTCAAAATTAGGATTCCCCCTGCTTCAGCCTCCTAGAAAGTTCAGATTACCTACATCCACCACTACACTTGACATGACATTTTGCATATTGGAATATTGTTTTTATAAGCTACTATTAAATATTGACATTTATTGTTATTATAACTACATTATGGCATTATCTTGGTCTTCCTATTAACAAATATATACACTAATACCAGAAAATACACTGAAATGATGAAGTTAAACACTGACAATATAACTACTACACTAGAGGACATCTTTGTTCATTTGAAAAATATAATCATTAGAAGCAGAAATCTAGTTCAGGAAGAAGAGGAAGAATTTATACAGCTTACTCTTTTCTTTCCATGTCAGTACCTATAAGAGACCATATTTTATAGCTTTAGCAAATTTCTAATACTTTTTTGTGACTTGAAAGTCATTATATATTATAAAATCAGAGATCAATACAGTGTGAGGTAGTAGACTATCATTAACGTGCTAATCCAAATACACATTCAACCAAAATATTGACTGGTAAGTAAATACACATAACATTCTACAGTGGATTTAGATGCTAATAATTAGATATCTAGTTAGTGTTCATGGAACTTGGCTTTTTCAACAAGTGTAATTTTTTTCAGATTAACTGTGTTATGATTTAGATCTACAGTCTCATATATTTAGAAGTGGGGCTTTTGGAAGATAATTAGATTATGAAGGTGCAGATTAATCCATTGATTAGTCCATAGCTGATTGTGATGTTAGGCAGCGGGTCAATGGGGGTGTGACCTGGAAAGGGTATTATCTTCTTCCCTGCTCTTTCTTTCTTTTCTGCTGCTCGGCTGACATGCTAAAGAGCTTTCCTCTGTTTGCCTTTCCATCATGCAGTTTCTGCCTTAAAACAGCACACCATGAGCTGAATCGCTGGCAACCATGAGCAAAAATAAAATACTTTAAGTTATGGGTGTCAGGTATTTTTGTCCCAGCAATGAATAAATCACTCATACAGACTCCATTTACTTTCTGCTTCGATAATCAAATTCTCTGTCAAAGTTCATTTTTAATTCTTACACATGTTAGGTTTCCATCTTCAGACTTTGGATTAAGCAATTTGTCCTCTACATTCTTGTGCATTTTATATAGTCATTAGTAAAGTGGTTCATATTTTCTTATTCTTTCATTAGCATGATAAACTTGAAAAATACCACCTAATTTGATTTTTATAATGTAGTAAAGAAAAACAAGTAATTTAAAAGACAAGAATATTAAGTGTCATTATTGAACAGCAGGAAATTTAAAAGCTGTTACAACATACAATGTGCATTGTATTTAGTGAGCTGGCAAATGGCAGTTTTGAGACATCTGAATAGCTATGTCCTAAGTGAAAAAAAATGTTTTCAAGATGTACTGTGTAGCACTATTATTGATAAAGTGGTTTCAGCTACCTTGTTATTCTGACTCATAAAATGTATGCCATTTAACCTGAGCATAATGAAGACCAGGAAATTATGGATAATTCCTCTGAAATATATTGGCTTCCCCTTTCCTCTCAGCCCAACACACTTACTATGAAAGTAAGTAAACATACGTAGTACGCACAAGAATGAAAGAGTTCCAGCCCTTTATGAAAAATCGGATGAGAGAAAAACAAAAAACAAAAATAGCTTCCAGTAGTAAAACAAACCTTCAAGTGTTCAGATGTTTCTGTCTTGCCTCTTAAGAATATGAGACAGTGCTCTTTGTATTTAAGCAGCTAAATTTGAATTATGTAAGTTTCTTGGAATGGAGGGAAAGATAAATTCTAAAGGGTTAACAGAAAAGACTTGAACATAAATTCTGTCTCAAAATGCTAGGCAAATAATTTAGTCAGTTTAACCTCTTCTTTCCCATAAATAAGAAAATAGTTTCTAAAAATTCACTTATGAAGATTAACACATAAAATGCCTAGCAATAAAATGTGTGCACTAAATGTAATACTTCTGTGAGGATGTTTGAAAGTTATTACATTCTTATATCTAGTAGTTTATATATATTACATACTGTGAAAAATTAATATGTTACTCTTAAAAGTTTGTCACTGAGGAATAGTTGGTTATTTAATAACTGCAACTACATTAATACTTGTATTAATGTAATTGTGAATCATAAAGGGGCATGTTGTGCTAGTATGCTTTGTAATTGCCTTCACCATATCCTTTCCTTGCAAACTCTCATATTCATTTGGCGTTTATTAGAAGCCAAATGAAAATTGCTATTGCTTTATACCAGAAGATTTAGGTATTGTACAATTTTAAATGCTCTTGGCCAGTTTTTCATGCTTTTAGAAAGGTGCTGTTTTTTCATTATTGTCTGCCTATGCATTTTTGTGGACCCACTCGTTTCTAGGTACGTCAGAGTTTCAAGTCACTATTGTTTGAATCCTTTAAGAGAAACACCCTGCAGTGGTTCTGAGGTGTGAGTTTGGGGCATGTGAACGCTGAGCTACAGCTTCCTGAGCCAATGCTCTGATGAGTGATTTTTTTTTTCCCCTCGGGTGAGACAAATAGCTGCGAATTTATTAAGTCCATGCATGGACTCTCCTCCTGTAAATGAGAGGCAGCCTGAGTGCAAAGCCCCCGCCTGTGCGTCCTTCCCACTGGCTGTCAGTGCAGCCTCAATGCTGCCCTGCTGTTTGGCTCTGCAGTCTGTGCAGGGAGGGAAGCATCTAGCTTCATTTGACTTAAAAAAGAGATTTACACTCGGTTGTCAAGCAACACTAGTATCACTCTATGTAAAGGTAAATTTTTTGTACAGTACTATGCTAAATGAAAGTTAAATTAGAAATAACCATCTATTTGCCTAGACTTTGCATTTTGTGTATATCCACTGTCCAAAATGTTAATGAGTCTTCTTCATAGATGGAATGTTCTCTTAAAAACAATAATAGGTAATTTTGAAAATCAAATATGTGTAGGCAAACAGTAAATATATAATATATTTCATTACAACCATTGTAGTATAAGGGATAATAATAAGAATTTTTAGTAACTTGATATTACAGTGTGTTGAGTATTCTTCTGAGGCCATTCTACATCTTTACCTCATTTAAACCTCCGATGAACTTTTGGGAGAAGTTTATTAAAAACTTGTCTTTTTTTCAAAAGAGAGGCCAACTTGCCTGAAGTCATCACTGGTATCTGAATATGGTTATTTGTCTCTCAGTGTCTATGGCGGCTTCTTTCCAGATTCATCCAGATGGATGTTCTACACCCCTATTTGCAACAGAGAACTCCCATATCTGTCTACAGTCTCCTCACATCCTCTACGTATGTCGAGTCTTGTCCAGGGCACATCTCACACCTGCTGCCACTCGGGCACGGGATATTTCCCAAAGGTCTACTTATTAAAGGGGGCATCCTCAGTCTGTAGCCCTTAGGAGAGAGAGCAGAAACCTCAACAGGTGGGGCCCAGCGGGACATCTTCTAGTCAGTGGGAGCTGCTCCCCCCTTTTCTTTCCTGGTGGAGAGGTGCACGGACCCCCCTACCACATACTTTCTCTCCCATGTGCTGCCTCACCTCAGGCCCACAGTGACAGGAATAATACTTCACAAACTAAAACCCCCCTGAATGTCAGCCATGATAACCCTTTTCTCCTGATAAGTCGATTAACTGAGGTAATTTGGTGCAGTAAGAAGCTAACACAATGCTCTGTAAACATTCTTTAAATTGTGATTATAATGTATCATTTGGGAATAACATGAACAAAGTCCGCACATGTTCACACAAAGGCAGTCTTTTTCATATGTTTTCAATCTATGGTCGGTTGACTCCACACAGAAACCCATTTGTGCTGAAAGTGTGACCGTCCCCTTCTGCTCTTGCACATTCTCCTGAGTTATGGAGCTCAGTCTAGCTGACTCTTCGTCTGCCTTTCAATCTTCATGGAAAAATTTTTAAACTTTTACTTCTAAAGAGTAGGCTTTAAAGAACTCAGAAATAAATGCACAGATATGAGAAAGAAACATACTTTTTTTTACTACCTGCTGTATATCGTCACATTTACATTCATTGGTTCCTTCCACTTAGTGAACTGCTATGTAAGACAACTGAGGTTCAGAGCAATGGGGTCCAGTCAGACTTCAGTGTTTATGTTTCCCTGTTTTGGAGCCCTTTCCTCTTACCTTGCAACACTGCCTTGTCATTTTAGCTGTCTCATGTCCAGCAATATCAACCCTTCAGAGCATGTAACCACTTGAGAATAAACTGTTTTTTTTTTTTTTTTTTAGACATTGTCTTGCTTTGTAGTTCAGGCTGGCCCTGAGCTCACTATGGAGCCCGGGCAAGCCTTGAACTCAGCAATCCTCTTGCCTCTGCCTCTCGAGCAAAGGAATTACAGGCCTGAGCCACCACACCCGGCACTGTAGTATGTGGTACTGATTGCTGGTGAGTGTGAATCACCATGCCTGGTATTGTTATATGTGGTTACCAGGGATCAAACCAGGGACCCTGAGCTTGCTGAGAAGGTGACGGCACCACTGAGCTAAATCTCAGGCCCCAAACTAGGTTCTTGAGTAGAATGGAAAGGTATTACCTCCATGATTTGCCTTTATAGAACTGTCCAGAAATTTTAGCCAAAAGCTCCTGGCAAAATTTAACTGCAGTAAGGTTACTGATTTGACAAAACTGGTTATCCAACTTGTCCCATTCCTTCTTCCTAGACTACAGAAGGAAGAGATCGGCAGTAGTAAGGGAGACACTGGTGGTACACTGAGAAATTGTCAAGAAGAAGGAGGTGAGGACAGCACGTTGACAAGAGTGTAGGAGATTAATGTCAGGCAGTGCACATGTCACAGGGAGGCAGTGGTGGGCCTGACACAGCAAGGGAGGGAGCACGGCGGGGGCATCTTTTCATCTGAAGCCCAACGGTTTAGACGCTGAGACAGATACTGCCTCCTGTGCTAAAGGACATTATTTTCAGACAACACAAATATTTTCTTCATTTATGTACAAGATAGAATATGAAATGTGCTTGGAGCTCAATCGTCTTGCTCTTTGCTGTCGTCATGTTCTGTACATCTCTTCATTTCTCTTAGAATATTATGCCGAAGATACACATCGGCTCCTACCACTTTCTCCCAGTTTGTGAACATCACAGTCACCACTCACACGCACTGAGGACTGCGCGTTTGTCTTGCTGGTGTATGCATTTATCCTAGCATAGACTTGCCTCGTAGGAAAACATCATGTGCTTACACCCATCCTCTGTTGTAATTTACTAATTGGAAAGGGTCCTTTCCAAACCCTGTTTAAACATATTTCTCCCTAACTCCTTGGTAATAGACATAGTAGTCTCAATACAAAATTTCCTTCTTCCCTTCATACATATGTATGTGTATGAAAGAGAAAAACAGACACGATCACAGCCACAGAAAGACAGAGACAGAGAACAATGCTGGAGGTAGAAAGAAAGGACTCTGTCGTTTGTCCAAGGTGGAGTAACCAACTGCTGTTGTGACCTCCCACAAGGCAAAGGCCTTTTAAAACCCTTATGCTGATATGAATTGACTGAACAGTGATTCTCACTTCTGTTAACTTCAGGGGTGGCTTAGTCCCTGATTCACTTAGCCATAAAAAATTGTCCTGTCAAAATACACACTAGACCCCATGGCCTTCATCCTTGATACTTTGCAAGTACATGAGAAAGCTCTAAAGGAGGAGTCCAACAGTTTTGAACTTTGGAATTTCTCCTCTACTCTTTCAACTAACTGTAGAAATTTTAATTTTAACACCCTATTATCTACCCATCAAGCACTGTTCAGATATTCCCAAAATGTTGGTTTCCTTTCTTTGCATACATACCAGGTGAAGTCCCTGATATGTACTGTGTTCAATAACCATTGGCTGAATTTAATTAAAATAACCTAGAAACAGGACTCCACAAATTCTTGATAATGTTGTGTCACATTTTTACTCATTAGATTATAAAATGGATCTTGTCAACCAATTTGCACACACATGCTCACCCAAAGAGCTAGTGTATACTGCGCAAAGACCCTATCATACTTTATAATAATGGAATAGAATAGAGAAACTGCTTTTATTTAAAGGTAGTTTCTTAGGTTGGAAAAGATGCTGATGGTCATTTAGTGCAATTACCCTTATTATATTCTTTGTTCATGATGAGGATTTTTTATAGAAGATGACATTTTTGCTTCCTTTTTACCTCCGCTTTTGCTAAGCAGCAAGAACTCAAGATGGGTAGAAAACTAAGAAAGTGAGGAAAGTGGTTTACCAAAAATCACCAAGAATGTTTGTTTTTAAGCTAAGTCTAAAACTGAGTTTTAGTTTATAATCCAATAAAAAACGTGACATACTCGTTTCTTTAATTTCAGCCTTACTTTGTGAAGAAAAATATAAATAAATGTTTTAAGATTTGGTTTAATTATAAGGAATATTTCATTATGGAAAAGATTATGTTTATGAGGTAGAAAATAATTAATCCACCTCCTAATGCTGCCACCAACTATTGGTGATCCTTAATTATTTAACAAGAAATGGTGATAATAGCTTTATCTTGTAGTAAACAAAGTTGTAATTTTTTTTTTTTGAGACAGGGTCTCACTTTAGTTCAGGCTGGCCCTGAGCTCACTACGTAGCTCAAGCAAGCCTGGAACTCAGCAATCCTCCTGTCTCTGCCTCCCGAGTGCTGGGATGACAGGCGTGAGCCACCACACCTGGCACTGTGGTATATGGTATTGATTACTGGTGGGCGTGAGTCACCATGCCCAGCATTGTATGTGGTGACTGGGGAATCGAACTCAGGACCTTGTGGTTGCAAGGCAGGCGCTGGAACCACTAGGCTAACCCTCCGGCACAATGAAGTTGTAATTTTAAAACACTTAAAAAAATCCCTAGGGTATGCACATTTGATTTAGTATTGTTGTTACTATCGTTAAAATGATCATTAATTTTAGAATCAGATGTGATCATTTGATATGTATGTAAAGATTCACCTCTTTGTTGTGGTGCTAAGTTATTACAATATGCTACATATAACAGCATGGTATATGACAGTCAGCCTTACGGGACACTAGTGACAGCACTGAAGAAGGATTTGTGGATATTTCCATCATGATTTCAAGAGCTGTGAGCTGGCAAGAAGAGAGATGGATACAGGGATCTCGAACATGATCTCACAGTTCTCTAACATGGAGAAAGGAAAGGAGCAAACTTAAAACTACAGAATTTAAACATATGTCATCCAAACACATTCTAAATTAACAAGTAAAGTGGCTTTCTTAATAAATAGCAAAAGAAAAAATATAAGATGAAAATGATCAGAGATGGCCACACAGAAAATACTTAGATTTCCTTAGAGATGTCTTAAGATACAAGTTTCCAAGGAGAGACAGAGAATTGAAATTTATCACTGATAGGATAAGTCTATGGTCTCTAGGTCACCTTTTGTCTTTTATTATCAGAGGTAAAGAAGATCAAATGTGTTTTGATCATTCTTAAGGAAAAGAGTGCCAGTTGGTGAATATTGGAGCCTTTTTAAATGTTCTAACATCCATTATGGATTTAAGAGTAATACTCATGTGTTTTATATTCTTCTTTAATTAGATTGCAACTTTTTCACTGTAGCAGAGGTATTGTATAACTGCTACAAAATCACAAGTTTCCATGAAATTTTTCATTTTGATTGATTTTGTACCTGGAACAAATGTTTACTTTACAAGTTGCCTAATTAGTACTGAAGATTACCCCAGACAATGAAAGTTTATGAATCACAATGATTTTTAACTTTTTAAAATTTTACTTTCTATGGCTGGGGATTTAGCTCAAGTGGTAGCGCGGCAACCTTGGACACACAAGGACCCAAGTTTGCCCCGGTACTGGAAGAAAATTAAACCCATAATTTAAGAATTTTACATTCTAGTGAAAATCATAATGCTGTTTTAGGGTTAATAGAATACTGATACAGTCCACTCATTGCAATTTTGATTGAAAAAGCAAAGGCCATTTTTCAATGCATAACTGGTATTCTATTGGGAGAGTATTTTCATTGCTCCTGTGATTTCATTTCTGTATATTTTATCTACTAGCTAGCTGTTAAAACAGAGATGAAGACATCGCAGAACTGATTGCTTCTGAGACTCAAATTGCAAAAGTGTCATTACTAAATCCAATGGCTTGAATTTGCTGCTGAAGGAAGTGAATGGAGGAGGTGAAATCAATTCTTCTCTTCAAACTATGGGCTTTTCCTCAACTGCAAATCAAAAATTCCTAGGATATTCACTTTGGTGGTGCAGAGTAAAGCTGTCCTTCCATCAGGGCATCCATGTATTTTTTTTTCCTTGTACAGTAGTCATTGCAGCGTGATGACGTGGTTTATCACAGGATTTATATCATTAGCTTCACACCACCAATTCCTAGATTTTTTCCCAAATGTTATTTTAGTTATTTTTGTACAACCTCAGACAAGAGTATTTGAAAAACAAGTTATTTCAGTAACACTTCAGATTTAGATCTATATTTGAATCCTGAAGACTGAATTTTTACAGTCTCACTTTGCCTAATCTAATTACCAATCGATGCCTCGTGATACTACCATATCGTTATCCTCATATGTTAGTTCTTCTTAAAGGACAGTTTTTCCCCTTTGGTTTGTTGCTTACAGCGACTGCAAATGCACACCACACACACAAGTACTAGTGCACATACACACACAGAAACTCTTAGATTTGCTTTTTGGTCTTTTAAGATGAGACTATTTATCAGTCTCGTGTACTCTGAGGATGTTTATTCGTTCAATAGTTTCATAAACTTATCAATCCATGCATGAGTCTATTCATTAGGCATCAGTTATATCTTAAATCTCAAAACTCTGTTTTCTTTCTTTTACTACATAATTTTATATGTATTCTAACGGCAAAAACTTATAAGCAGATGAATGAATGTGGCAGATTTAAAAATACCATTCATGAAAATGCAATCAGGGCAAGAAGAATTTGGCAAGATAAAAATCAAGCCTCAATAATCTCATATAGTTAAGGTAATAATTCTGACTTAGAGCATCTCAGAATGAAAACAAGATTCATACTTCTGTAAAGAAATTATCTGAAGGGCCAGCCGGAGGTGCTGCTCAGTGGAGCTACACCTGCCTGACAAGTTTAAGGTCCTGAGTTTGAAACCTGTTACTGGAAGAAATTTTCTCAGAATGTACTTTCCTTTTGATTGAGTCACTACTTGATCATAATGATGTGTCGTATAACACTTAGAGACCCTTCCCACTTGGCAGAGTCAAAGCCCCACATAAAACATGACATGTTCCTTGAAAAAGTTCCAATAGTCTCATAAAAGTCTGCATTTGTTAGAAAAATGTAAATCTATATGCATACATATGCACACATGCTTCATATTTTCTCTATAAAATGCATATGCAGAGATAGATTGTACTTATATAGTTATTGTAAATATATATATTTACTAAACACACAATTGCAGTAATTTTCTGCAGCCTCATGCCCACTATTATAAGAGTCAAACTTGATTTCTCCTCACTTTGGCAAGTCCTGGTAGCACTGTCTCGGCCTTTCCATCATCTTTTAAGTAAATGTAGTGAGCAGAAATATAAAATGTGAAAAATAAGGTTAATCTTTCAGTAGTTTTTGACCTCTGAAAGATACTGTTTATTTTCAAGTGAACTATATCTGTAATAATTTAGTGCTATTATTTTGTATATTTAAAATAAGATCACAAAATTCAAAATATATGGAAAAATGAATTTGCAAATAGTATGACAAGATTGAAGAAAATAATTCTACTTACACTCAGTGATTGATAAGCAAAACAAGCAGTTATGAAATTTTCTATATTTAATACATCATCAATATAGAAAATTGGATACCCTTTATTTTGGAAAAACAATCTTTCTGGAAAATCCATTTAACACTGTTTAGTGAAAGCAAAGTAAATTTAAAGAACTATTCATGTATTTACAGCCATTCTTTCACACATTCAAATTGGAGAAGCTATTGCATACCTTGAATATGTAGGTGGTGATTAAGTAAATTACTGTGTCCTATTAATCAAAATATGCAACTATGTCAAGAATGTTTTTAAACCCTTTAAATGCATCTGAAGTTAAATATACATCACATGGCAGCTGAATTCCATATAGATGTAAGAGATTCTGTTATAACCAATTTAAACTGTAATGTGAACAATACATTTCTTTCAAGGTCTGGAATCTGCACATGGACATGAGTTGATAAAACCTGAAGTGAGAAGATATTTATCTTACATAAACTCCTACGGGAATGCTTTTAAAGTGGCCAGTTAGCCTCAGATCTCTGTCCTATTTCAATGAATTATGTCAGGACTTCACTGAGCAGTCTCTGGAGAAAAAAAAGATCTATAGATTTCATTATTAAGGTAAAAGTAATATTAACATTTTTTATAATAAACATACACACAAATTAAAACTTGTAAAGTATTTGAAATCAATATGATACAATGATTAATATATCTGAAATAATGATTAAGAATAAGTAAGTCTTACTCTTAAGGAAATATACTATTCCAGTCTTTCATAAATATTTCTAATACTGCAAACAAGTATATCTTTACCAAAAAAGGCAGAAAAGTAATGCAAGTTATGCTCAAGTTATTGTATATATACATTTTAAAAACCTAAGCCACATATTTTTAAGTGTGATTTACTACCTTAGCAGGAAAAGTTGAAACACAAAATTATAACTAAATAAGAATATGAACAAGAACATTTTTGAAGTTTTATGTTCAGATGTAAGAGGGGAAATAACAAAAACCTTAGCAAGGCAAGAGCAGAATAGACAAAAATGTTTTAACTCATCTTGAAGAATGTAACAAAACAGCAACAGCTTCTATCATTTAAAATAGTGATACAATAAAAACATACATGTTCATGTCAGTAAAGTTTCTCATTTTCAGCGCAATACTGAATATTCTATACAATACTACCAGAAGCCCTGGTTTGAAAAACAAACAATGAACAGAAATGAGGACAGGAAAAGATTAAAACCACACAAAAAAGAATTCTACAAGTTATTAAAATTAATGAAAATGTTTGGAAAAATCATGATATATAATATCAATTTAGAAAACCCAAATGCATTTCAGAAATTAATCAAATTTGTTTCATGCTCTATAGGTATCAGTAATAGAAAACAATTAAAAATTGTAAATGAATATATATATATATGTAATTGAATATATACAGAAATATTAATTGTCCACCATGTAGCGAACACAGAATTATAAAAGAGTTTCAAGGGGGGAAATAAAACTTCATTGAAGATTCTTCTATTTCTAAGTGAAATCTGAGTCCCTCTCATCACATTTGTCCTTGCTCCTGACCATTTCTTCCATCGCATTTTTTTTCTTTTTCTTTTTTTTTTTTTTTGAGACAGGGTCTCGCTTTGTAGTTCAGGCTGGCTCTGAGTCACTATGTAGCCCAGGCAAGCCTGGAACTCAGCATTCCTCCTGCCTCTGCCTCCCGAGTGCTGGGATGACAGGCATGAGCCACCACGCCTGGCACTATCGCATTTTTCTTTGTTTCTAACTCTACAAGTGCCCGTTTATGGTCTTCCACTTTGTTTCACTGTGTCAAGATTCTAGCCTCAGATTTACTGTCATACTCCTCAACAAAGACCTTATCTCGATTCTCTAGCTATGCATACGTAAAATCATAAAATACCCCTGGCTTCTCTCAACCTTTCTTTCTTCCTCTCCAATATTGTATTTTATTCCACTTTACTTCAAGCACACAGTCCCATGTCCACATTCAGGACCGTTATTATTAACTCTACTGCCTCCACAGTCATGATTTCTTGCCTGTTTACTTTTTTAGCACCTTTATTCTAAATTTTACTGAGCCCTTCAATCCTTGTAATCCTACTTTCTATCTTACTATTCCAAAGAGTATCATTACAGACTCTAATCTACAGATAAGTTCTCTCTTACTCTTTGCTATTATTTTGAACTGGGATATGTTAAAGTCCTGTCCCTAGTGTGTGGTACTATCGCAAAGTGGTAGAATCATTGAGAGATGGTCCCCAGTCAGAGGTGCTAGGACCCTGATGGCATCCCTTTGAGGGGGTTGTTGAACACTGGTCTCATTTTTCTCTTTTGATTCACGGCCAAGAGTTAACCAGCCACTGCTGCTGTACACTTGCACCATATGTACACATGCAGCTGCAGACCCAAGCACTGAGAACTCAAGCCTCCAACTCTGTGCCAGAATAAACCTTTCTTCTTCTTAAGATGCTTGTCTGTGGTGTCTGTAACAGTAAAGGGCAACCACCTACCACACTCTTTATAACATATCTATAAAATTCCATTCCTCATTTCATCCTCTCTCTCATTTGTCTTGCATCCAGGTAGACTCAGAGAGATGAACAAAAGCATGAGGCCATTTGAACGAGATTCTAAAGGCATGACCACTCATTTCAAGTGAGTAGAGCATGTGTGGTGCTGAGGTCCTCCCACTGCATTTCTCTTCACTCTGGGATTATTAGTTCAAATTATTAGATTATTTTCTTCTTTCATCAGTTACACAACAAATCACAGCTCCTCTCCCCTCTTCTTGCTTCGGAGGTACTCTTTCTTTTCTATTTGCTAAGAAAACAGAATTAATCATAAGAGAAGACCCATGTGATTCCACAACCATACCTACCAACCTACCTAAATATGTTCGTAACATTCCAAGATTTCACACTCTCTAAGCTTTTCTCCTACTTCTCTGTCTATTTTCTCGATACCCTTTATATGTCCTTCCTCATCTTCTCAAAAATCTACATTTTGAAATGTCAGGGAGTTCAGATTTCTGACTACTATTTTCTATCTATACTCACTTCTCACTTGCTAAATGACATTCAGACTTATGGCTCGAAATATTGTTTGTATGCTGATAACTGTCAAGTATAGAGCTTCACATTCCTAATGTTATGCCAAGTGTAACCTGCAAAAGCAAATTCTAGTCTTTATTGTATCCCAGAACTCTTTTACACTGAGAGAGTCTCCAGTAAATTGTGGCTCCTGTCTGGGCCAGGGGTGTGGTCATTCTTGACCGCTTTTTCTGATGTCCCATATCGTATCTTATATGTGATCCATGCGCAAATTCTCTTGGCTTTTCCTTCATAATCCATACAGTATTAGACACTCGTCTGATACCGCCCCAAACTCTCCACCTGCTTATAGCCATGCTGCTCCTCAGTTTACTGCCTTCCCTATTCATGGACTTGGTGGTCTATTCTCAGTAGAAGTACCATCATCTCTCTGCTCCAAGTGGTCATACATGGTCTCACCTGGACTAGAAATGGTCCAGTGTCTTTTCCTCACCTCCAATGCGAACCAGAGTGCTGCAGATAGTTTAAATTGCATATGTTACACCTCACCTGCTATATTAAAAATGTGTGGGTAAAAATGAGAATTAACTTGTGTCATATATGGGTACAAATTCCCCAATGTTCTGTGTGATTGTGAGATGTATATAAAATGTACCAATAAGGAATTCAATTTAAAATTGAAAAAGAAATGTTTTTTTCTACCATCGTTTAACTCACAGTTTCTCTATCAAGTAGGCCAAAACACCAGCACTTACACTTTTGTCGCAGGATCTATCACTTGCTACATCCTTTTGTAGAAATTCTTTGCCCTTAAAGAAAGCTTCACATGTCCCCGTGTATTCTTTCTGTTTTAAGCCTCTGTATGTTGCTAAGATATTCTGTCATGTGTAGATAGGGTCACAACCTCTGTTGCCTCTTATAATCTTTGTTTCTTCCTACAAAACTGTATTTAACTCTATGACTTTCATGATTTGTCATCACATCTTCTTCATTCCCTTGTTTACTCTTGCCAGGTATCTTTCTCTTTTTCTTCCTCTAGAATTTAAGTTGCACAGAGGCAATAATTTTGCCTTTTGTGTATGTTGTTGTTCTCACAAAAACTTGAAAAGTCATGTATAAAATGGAAGTTCATGTGTATTATTCAATGGCTGCAGAAGTAAACATTCTTACATACCATAATCAACACAGAGACTAGCTAACATTGTACAGAGAATGCAAGAAGAATGGGGACCTTGGGCTTATGTTTAGTCTCTAGAAAGGAAGAATATTTAAGGACTCAATCTTGGAAAAGACTCGATATGACTGAGAAACAACCAACCAGAGGAAAGGATAGTATAGTAGTGTTTCAAGCAAGGGACTGTGATGCCTTGCCTTGCCTTTGTTACCCACAATTGGTTTTGCTACTCTAGGTCTCTTCTGGCTACAAATTAATTTGACCATTGTTTTCTCTAATTCTATGAGGTCACTACTGGTATTTTGATTATGATGACATTAAGTCTTTCTTACAATGATGGGAATACGGCCATTTTCACCATAGTAATTCTTTCTACCTAAGACCAAAGGATATCTTCCTATTTTCTAATATCCACTTCAGTCTCATTTTTTTAGAGCACTATAGTTGCCATTGTAAAAGTCTTTTACTCCCTTTGTTAGATTGATTCCTAAATGTTTAATTTTTCCCTGTGATATTGTTAAAGGTGTGGTTTCTATACTTTCTCAGTGAGTATATACGATACACTACTCAGCCATAACGAAGAATGAACTTGAGACATTTATAGGTAACTGGATATACCTTGAGATAATACTTTTAAGGGAAATAAGTTGAACAACCATGAGTAAATACTGCTTTCTTTCTCTGGTTTGAGAGCCTGAAAGTGTAAATAAGGACCAAAATGTGTAATAGATAATTGTGAAATGGGAAGAAAATGTTCAAATGTGAAGGACAACTAGGGAAGGGACAGACGATCTGGAGATAGAGAAAAAGAGAATCAGAAAAGAAAACAATAGAAATCAGTCTTTATAGATAATGAAAACAAAGGGGGTTTAAAAGATAGGAGGTGAATGGGAAAAAGTAAGAACCAAGATATATCACGCACAGGTGCAAATTCCCTATGGTGAAGGTGATCATTGTACCAATAAAATGATAATGATGATAAAGTAATGATGGTAATATCAATAGAGCATATTTCATCAAATATTACATACAAGATACTTTTATATCCAATTTTACTTTCAATCCTTAAAAGAATCCTCAGAAGTAAAAAGCATATTTTCTCCACTTTGCAAATGATTAAAGGGGACAGTGGGGCTGGTGTGGTTTACAATAACCACATAACACTCTCGAACCTCCCAAAATTACCGCAAGTCACATCTGCTCATACCCATTACAATCCAGAGAAAATTGGAGTCAGAGAAGTCAAAGGACCAGTGAATATGAAAAGTGAAAAGGTGAAAGACATGAACAGAGGAAAGTAAATCTAAAATCACTAGCCAGAATTAATATATAATTAAATAATTCACAAAAAGTACATGTGAACTTGTCTTGTTAGTCATGTTTGCTATAAATAAAAACTTAATAAATTCTTCAATATAGTTTATATATTGTGTATTTTTGTATGGATGGATATATTTTTTAAAATAAAATAAAAATGAGGTCTGTGGATTAAATACTGGATCTTAATGACTACAATCCTCAGGTACTGTTACTAATTCAGGCAAGTAGTTTTCTGTTGTTGTTGTTGTTGTTTAACTTTGTTTTTTGGATTTTTTTTTTTTTTTTAGTTTTTTGAGATAGGGTCTTGCTTTGTAATTCAGGCTGGCCCTGAACTAGTTGTGTAGCCCAGGCTAATGCCGAACTCATGGCAATCCTGCTCCCTCTGTCTCCCGAGTGCTGGGATTACAGCCACCACACCCAGCTTCAGGCAAGTAATGAAAATTGCTATGCTGATGTCTCTTTAAAGAGTTGACACATGTTCCTGCAGCATTTTATGCAAGATCCAGCTAACATTTAACGATTATTTTGGATTCACCTGTAAAAGCTTACCAAAGAAACACGTATCACTTCACGAAATGTATGGCTCAAATTTTCAGTGACAAACCCCCACACACATATTTTCTAGATCTGCCATCTACACTTACAAAAGAGGTTTGCTAGGAAATTACTGTTCTACCCTTCTGATGAAAGGAGCACTATAATTGGGTCTGTGTTTATAGGACCACAAACAGAAGATTGTAAGAAAACTGAACAAGATAGTTTTCCTCTCTGGCTCCAAACATCCCAGTGTTGTCATATAACATAACCTCCCTTTAATTTAGTGATTCTTATAGTACAACAGGCTTTCCTATCTAATCTTTACCTCAACCCTGTGGGAATGAACTTGAAGTCTTTGATATAAGAATTGATTTCTTCAATTCTTATTCTATAATGTGTAACACCAGAAATAAATGTCTACATTTGGAAATAGGAAAAGGACGAAGTAAAGCAGTTAACTGGATTTGTCATTTTCACACAGCTGAAGATGGATGAAGTCAGATATAATACATATCTTCTGCTTCTTGCTACCTGAGCGATTCCCAGTATGTCACATCCGCTTACCTGAAAGCCACAGTTTGTAGATGAAGAATTTAGATTCTGAAGTCAGACTGCTTGAATTTCTGTGGGGAAGAAATTCTGTAATGTTGATAAAAATCATAATAATGCGTATCTTCAGAAATGATTATAGGAATTACATGAGATAAAATATTCTCCAGCATAGGCAGAGGATAACCCTTAGCTCAGGTAATTACCTTCAGATTCCAAGGAGTAACAATTAATTCAATGTTTTTACCATATTCTTATTTGATTCAAGTGTGCATCATATTTTAAAATAAATCTGTCATTGAAATCACCATATAGTTGTATTTACTACATGCCCCATACACATTTTGAATAAATAATATATCTCTTTGCTCTCATTTGTAATTCAAAGTGGACTTTAAATAGGTTTACATAGGAGACATAGCAAATACGTTTAACATGAATGTTAACTTTAGAAAAAATAAAAATGGCCACAAATATTGTTTTGAATATGTGTACTGAATGCACTGGTCACCAAAGTTCAGGTAAAGTTGAAAATATTTCACATGAAAAGTCATTACTGGAAGCAAAAGAATCGGAAATTGTATAGTACGGGGTAGCTCTCCTCACTATTTCCACAAACTCATTTCCTGAAAGTGGATGTTTCTACGGTCTCTGGGGATGGATAATGTTATCTTTGCTTCTCCCTGTGTGCATTAAGGGCACAGAAGTCTGTTTAATGGCAGTTCAGCTTCACAAAGGGGCATCATAGGAATTACAGTGTTTGAACTGGCTTCTAATTGTTGGACATGATGAGGCGACTGGGAGGGAAAAAGCGCAAAGCAGCAAGAACGTTGTGAGTGGAAAATTTTATTCTAAAATACTTGCACTATAGGAGCCATAGTGAAGCCAAAGTTAATCTTAAGATACCCTGATCACAGAGGTCTTCTTCACCAAATGAAATAATTGAGATGGAATGAGATAATACTAAGGACAATGTCAGATATAAAGTAAATTCTCAGCTAGTGTTTAAAAAATCTAAAATAGCTTTTATGTAGGTAATTATGCTGCAGCTTTGAGAATAATAATGCAAAATCTCAGGAACATCTCACCAGGGTGAAATGCACAGTATACCATTTCACCTGCAAATACACAGCAGCATAGAAATATATATACAGTGATATGTGTTACATGTTTTGTTCAAATGTTTTTCTTTGAAAACATTTAGGAGATGTCCAAGTTGCTATCATGACAAACGATGATGAAATATGCAGTCCTCTTTGGTATCCGTGGGGAATGGGTCACAGGGTCTCCCTGCAACGTAAAATCTGCTGAGGCTCAAGTCCTTTAGATAAAGGGTACAGTATTTGCATATTAGTTAGATACATCCTCCCTTATACTTTATCTCCATGTTAATATACTTAATTCAGGGTAAGGGCTCTGTACATTGATATACACTATTGTTTAGGGACTGATAAGGAAAACAAGTATGTGTCCATTATAAGTACTGTTTTTAACACATGTTTTTAATCTGTGGTTCACTTTTCTATGTGGAGGTATAAGCTTGGAATACAGAATGGCACTCATGTAAAGAAATGTCCTCACTGTGCCTCCTTTTATCTAAGAAAGGTTCCTAGAAGTGAAACTGTGGACCTTACAATGCATACTATCACCATATAATCTTCACAAAGGTTGTAATAATTTATATTTCTCCAAATTGTCTCCACAGGCACAAATTTTATTCTTCAGATTTGACCGTATAATTTGCAAGATTCAAATTTTATTATTTTAGTTTTCCTTTCTTTGACTATTAATGAGATCATGAGGTATTTTGTTTCTAACTCACTGATTTTCTTTTGTGAAATGTTTATGAATGTTCATATATTCACTGAGTTATTTATAGCTTTTTAGTATATACTTTTTTTATTTTTGAGACAGGGTCTCGTTTTGTAGTTCAGGCTGGCCCTCAGCACACTATGTAGCCCACAAGCCTTGAACTCAGCAATCCTTCTGCCTCTGCCTCCTGAGTGTTGGGATTAAAGACGTGAGCCACTATGCCCGGCACTGTGGTATGTGGTATTGATTGCTGGTTGGCGTGAGTTACCATGCCCAGCATTGTATGTGGTTACCAGGGATTGAACTCCGGGCCTTGCGCTTGCAAGGTAAGCACCGGAATCACTGAGCTAAATCTCTGGCCCAAGTATATACATTTTGTACAATACAAATATTAACTGTCTTTTATATGTTGCAAATATATTTTATTGTTTTTAAATTTACTTTCTGAGTTTTTATATCATATCTTTGGCATTCCCTTAAGGACTCTGAGAATGATAACTTGACTATATATATAGAATTCTTGAATCACATTGTTTTATTGACAGTTGTCTATAGATTAAATTATTCTGTCTTGTAGATTTGAATGACAGCAGATGAATTGTATGGTGTCAGTTCCTTGTTCTTATTTATTCTGTGTCCTCAAATAAGTGATGTAAATATATTCCCTTCTTATTACCCTGGAAGTAAAAGACTTGAGATTGGATCCTTGCATGTCACTGTTTTCATTTTTTTTTTTTTGAGACGGGGTCTCGCTTTGTAGTTCAGGCTGGCTCTGAGCTCACTATGGAGCCCAGGCAAGCCTCGAACTCAGTAATCCTCCTGTCTCTGCCTCTCAAGTGCTGAGTTTACAGGCGTGAGCCACCACGCCCGGCACTGTGTTCATTTTTTAAGTCAAAGTCCTAGTGAACCCTTTACAGACCATTATATATTTTATTTATTTTGTTTTCATTACTACATATTTTCATACATATTGACTGCATTCATCATAGGGAAATTTGTACCTGAATGTGACATATTTTAATTCATTTCCCTCCCAACCCCCCTTCCTTCAATCCTTCTTACCTTCCTTACTTAACAAAACTTTATTTCCATTTTTCTTTCCATTTTTTTCTTTCCTTTTTCTTCCTTCAATTTCCCCCTACTCTTACTCTTGGGGCCCTTCGAATTTGAATTTTTTTTTTTTTTTAAGACAGGGTCTCGCCTTGTAGTTCAGGCTGGCTCTGAGCTCACTATGTAATCCAGGCAAGCCTCGAACTCAGCAATCCTCCTGTCTCTGCCTCCCGAGTGCTGGGATTATAGGCATGAGCCACCATGCCCAGCGAATTTGAATATTTTTCTCCGTTTCCCAATATCTATCAGCCACTTTGGTTCTTATTTACACTTTTGATTTCTCACAGAAGAGAAACAAATGCAATATTTAAACATGTGACTGATTTATTTCACTTAGAAGTAGGTTGCAAAGTGTATTAATTTACCTAAAAATGCCTCAAGTCTATCCTTTATGGCAGAGTAGTATTCTATTGTTTTTTTTTTTTTTCCTTTTTGAGACAGGGTCTCACTTTGTAGTTCAGGCTGGCTCTGAGTTCACTATGTAGTCCAGGCAAGCCTCGAACTCAGCAATCCTCCTGCCTCTGCCTCCTGAGTGCTGGGATTACAGTCTATTTTAAAAGCACATTTTATTTATCCATTCACTGTTTTATGGTTATCTAGCTTGTTTCCAAGATTTGTCTATTACAAATTATGCTGCTGTAACCATGGGTATGTACATATTGCTTTGCTATGGGTTTTTTTTTTAATTTGAGTCTTCATTGGTGCATTGTATACACACATCATGATCACACACTATATTGAGAATATGCACCAGTATATGATATAATTTAATTCTCATTTTTCCCATTCCCCCCCCACCCTTTTGGAAATGAATATAACAACAGGGAACATAAGGGGAACATAAAGTCAAATGAAAACTCTAGTTTTTGTTTTCTAAAGAATTTCCACCCTGATTTCCAAAGTGGTTATACCAATTACACTCCCACCAGCAGGGGTGAATCATTCCTCTCTCCCCACAGCCTCACCAGCATGTGTCATTGGTTGATGTCATGATAACAACCATTATTCTGGAGTGAGATAGTATCTCAGTGTTGTCTTCATTTTCATCTCTCAAATGACCAGTCCTTGCTCTTCATGCAATTTTTCACTTCCCCAATTATCCTTCATTTTCTTCTTCAATTTATTTTCTTTACAAGAAGAGCCTTCTGAATCTTATCCTCAGTGAAATTAATATTGATATGTGGATGGTTATGTGTGTGTCATACTTTTTTCTACCTGATATTCCAGAGCATTCCTAAATATAAAATATTCTATCTTTCAAAAAACTAGAATTTTTTTAAATTATGTGTTTTTTTCAGAGAGTTTTTAAAACTTTTCTGTTGCCTCTGAAAAAAAAAACCTCTGTCATTGAAAATCACATTTGAGTTTCCAATTCTAATTTATTCAGACTTGAAGATGTAGTAATAAAACTATATATGAACACATCTGTGTACAAGGATAAGGAATAGTACATGTTTTCTGATGACTAAATGGAATATATATACATAATTTACATGTCTATATAATTATATTTGTATATATAATATCAAGTAGGAATATGGCTTAATAATTCTGTGATGTAGTATCTTAGTAGTAATAGAAATCATAAATATTTTCCTATCACATCACTATTATATTATATATCTACTATATTTTTGTTAGTCACTACTTCAAAATTTGTCTACTGCCTTCCTGCATATACTTAGTACATATATTAGAGAAAGGTATATATTACTATATAATTTACATGTTTTAAAACATACTTTGCACATACTTAAATACTTTTTCATGAAT
Organism: Thryonomys swinderianus; assembly: GCA_004025085.1. Classification (NCBI taxonomy): domain Eukaryota; kingdom Metazoa; phylum Chordata; class Mammalia; order Rodentia; family Thryonomyidae; genus Thryonomys; species Thryonomys swinderianus. Next base: position 3,810 of record PVIC010004283.1, on the reverse strand, counting down.
AATACTATGAATTTTATTTAGAAATTATTCCTGCTGACTGAGTCTACAAACTGCCTCTGATTTCTAAAAAATGAATGTATCACAAAAATATTTCATAACTCTGAGTTTAGAGCCATATATCTGTAATGGGCATCATTTCATTTTTTAAAGTCCTAGTTATTAGTTTATATGTGTTGTACGTAATGCTCACATTCCTGTATGGAGTTGGTGCATGTACATAACACATCCTCATGTCTTTATTCATCTTTTGTTACCTCCTTCCTTCATCACCATATCTTGATTTCCTTCTCTTCTTTTTTGTACTTTTATGTACATTTCTCCATTTATAATTGTTTTCTGGATCATATTTTCACCAAAGGTCAGATCAAGCATAGGTCAACATCAAACCTAACCACTGAATTTGGTTTTCTTCTCATCCAGCCATTTTGCAGCCAGAATCCTGGAAAGAATCAAGTTACCCAGTTTGTGAACTGAGGTACCACTGTGTACTTAGTGATGCAATTACTCAGCAGCAAGGGGCTGCATGGGAGCCTTTGCTCTAACAAACAACACCAAACTAGCTGGCAAAGCCTTAACCTGTGGCTAAAATCAGGGAGTTCCTATGCTGTAAAAGTCAAGTCTTATACACAGAAGGTTAGGCTTAAAATAACACAGCTGACTTCGCTCAGGTAAAATTTTAACCTAATATATCCATCAATCCAACTATCGATTGACTTCATTCATTCATTCATGTCGTAGCCACTTGTTTTTCAGCTAATAGCTTCTTATTAATATATCTATGTGTATTTGTATGCATGCATCTGTGTTTAGGGAAATTTTCAGATTTTAAGTTAACTACTGTTAAGTCTTAAAATATAACTTACTTCCAATTTCCTTATACTGGTTTGAATTATGAGTCAGTCTTTCTGGGTGTATAAGAGAAACATTTGATTTTTATAATCCTGAATTTCAAAAATGTGTCTTTAATACATTAGATTATAATTTTGAAGCTAAACAAAACTATAGAATTTAAGAAAATTCTATTGAGACACTTAGAAAGAGTACCTATCTTACAAAGTTTCTGGTATTCTCCTATTTGCTAGAATATAAAAGATATTTAACTCACAGAAATCTCAAGTTATCATGAATGTTGTTTTTCAAGCAGACATTTGAAGACACTTTCACTCCTCATAGTGCTAAGAAAATTTTTAGGTCAAATTAGAAATTTTTTATTTTTAATGTCTTGGATATACCAAACAATTTATATGAATACACAAAGCATTGGAACAATTATTGAATTTAATGGAACAAATACTCTCAAAGTTGGATAACTGGCACCTCAACATAAATATCTGCCCTAAAATTTTATACTTCAGTATCAATAGTTATGTGTATTCTAGTAATGGAGATATATCTGCATTTGGATAAAATATAGTGCTCTAAATTTTACAGTATCTGCCTCAGACTGATTGATTCTCTTCAAGGTGAACCATTTGGGTAACTATTAGCATGTAGTTTATGTTTTACTTTATTTTTTAATTTGAATCTTTATTGGTAAATTATATATACACATTATGATCACACTCAGTCTAGAGAATTTCCACCAGTATGTGGCATGATTTAATTCTCATTTTTCCCCTTCCCTTTTCAACTGGAAACTGGATAAAGATGTGGTTTTTGTATAAAATGGAGTATTATTCTGCCATAAAGAATGGTAAGTTTGAGTCATTTAACTCAAGTGGACACAACTTGAGGATATACTCATAAGTGAAATAAATAGGTCACAGGTGTGTAAAAATCATATCTGTTCTCTGGTATGAGAATCTGAGGATGTTAATGAGTTCTACAATATATGATAGATATTGTGAAATAGAAAATTTAGAAAGGGAAAAGGGTTGGGTGGGGTAAGTAATGAGGGGAAAGAAAAATGTGATGGTAATAAAAAAAGTAACATTGCTTATGTATATGGGGTGGGGTTTTTAGGGTAGGTAGGGAAGTGGGAAAAAAGGAGAATTAAATTGTGTCATATACTGGTAGTTCATGTTTTAACAGATTCCTCCTGTATGTCAATAATTTTAATGTTCTTTGATATTAAAATTATTCAGGTAGTAGAATAGATAATGCTATGGTAAAGTTGAGATAAAGATACTGAGTAATTATCCACTCACAAAGTCTAAAGAAAATTAGAATAGAATGAATTTAGACCATATTTTCAAAGAGCCATCTATTAGATTTTATCTTGTCTTTTTTTAGTTGTAGATTACTAGGTGAAAATGTGACTCAACAACTTGAAAACCTTTTTAAATGTTATCTGAGATTTACTATTTTTATTAATGTGAGAATGTTTTTATGTATACCCGGGTATAATATTTTATATCTATAGATTTTATTTTATGTAGAATAGATCAATGCAGTGTGATTTTTATCTATAGAGACATGCTGATGATACTAATATCAACCCTTAATTATGCCGATGGAAATTGGAAAATACAGAAATGTGATGTGATGAAAGCCATTTCAGTAATATTTCCCAAGCACTTACAGTAGCCTCTCATTTTAATCTTATGTAAACATGCTCTTTAAGTGTCACAGTGGAACTTCAAAAGCAATGAAAAAGCGCTGCACATTGAAGATGTCAAAGGAGGGGAATGGTTGGAAGCAGAATAGATGGATTTGAAAATAAAGCATGAGAAAGAGCAGGAAGCCCCTATTCTGGGTTTTCTAAATGACCCTGAGATTAAAGGTCTCCTATTTTAGACGTCTTTCAATTCTGAGTCTGAAAGATAGCAAAGTTGATAACGAACTGGTAAATGTCTCAGCGGCAGGAGCCGCGCAAGCAGGAGTCAGAGTCACAGTTTGGATCCCTGCGGCCCGTTTTCTAGATCCTCCTCTCCGGTGAAGTCGGAGAGAGCAATTTTCCTGCCCCAGATGTCAGGAAAGTGCACCCCTTTTGATGCAGTGCAGTGCATTCCACAGACACATACAATGACAGTGCGGTAAGAGAACTTTAAAAATATTTAACGGCTTGGACATGGCTGAGTGGAACATTAAACATTTTTTCCCTGTACAGTCTTGCATAAACCCCATAAATTAATTCATTAAAATTCAAAAGAAAGAATTACTCCTTTGTCATCCTTTATTCACAGCATCAAAAAGTCAGATGAGAGAGGGAAGGGTCACTGGCCCTTTTTTTGGTTTTATGATTTCCGTGGAAGTTTCTGTTAGTGGTAGTGACGCTTGTGTGATGGTGGAACTTCTTAGAGCTTTAGTATTTCCTTTATGCTCACTTTCGTCTTGTAAAAATCGGGCATTAGGGAAATTGACATCAACACCTTATGTAAAGGAATTCCAGAGAGTCTGAGCTAGAGACTTCTTTTGATACTTTTGTATTTATCATTTATTTTTTTCTACCCCATTCTTCTGTTATCTCACACACACACACACACACACACACACACAGACACACACACATTGTACAAGCACAGCTTTGGGTTCCTGCAGGTCTAATTCAGAATGTAATACCAAGCTTTTCCCTTCATCCTCTACCTTCCAATTTTTCATTTATCCTTCAAAATATGCTATACTAGAATCATCAGAAAGAATCTCATTATGCACATTATGTATGTTAACATCTGTGCACTTTCCTGTATCTGTGTCACACTTGAACAGCAAGTGTAAACTGATTATGGAACTAATTACAATATATTATTTAAAATAAAAAATAAAATGAGTCCTTGAAATTCATGACAATGATTCCAGTGTCTCTGCAGGGCATCAGTGCGTCAACTCAGTGTGTAGAAGCAGAAGGGAAGACACCCCCCCCCCCCCCCC